>JAQZBX010028914.1:0-27579 GCA_029593785.1 Cabassous unicinctus
AGCACATATATTGTCTACAAGATAATATAAAATTGCAGTATAGGAGAATGTTTACACTCTATAAGAATATTGTATATATTATAACCTTTCCCAAAACATAATGAATGCTGTGGTGAAGATGGGGAAGCTTTTATCAAAGCATTTCATCAAAATAGGAGTCAAAAGGGGAGGCCTATTCCCTGATTCTTCTAGTAACTAATTATGTGACAAAATGCAAATCACTTAGTGTCTTTGGTCCTCAGCTGCTTACATGAAAACCTGGAGTTGGAAAACAGTGGTTTTTAGGTTTCTTTAAACGTTTAATATTATATGGTTTTGCAATCTGTTGTGCTCAGATACAAACTCTGGACTGGCTTGATGGCACTGCTGCCAGTGTTAAAAGGGAGTTGTTGGCAGGCTGGAGAAGGCATCCCTGGCTAGCACCCAGGCAAAAGAGTGGATTCTACTCCAAAGACCAGGCAAATTGCCTTTCTCTGAAAAACATGAATACATTTAAAACAGAGTGGTAGAAGAAAGAAAATTAAAAACAACAACAACAACAACAAAGAAGTCACATATATAAAGACAAAAGTTTCTTTTCAGGGGTAGACTTATAATAACTCTAGATCTCATTAATAAGTTCCAGAAAAGTACTTAGCATTGTTTTTACATGGTTATATACTTTTGTAAAATTTGAAAATTTTAATTATTCTAACCATAATTAATGAAGACCCCTGTCTCTTTCTGCCCTGATTTTCCCTGTCACACCATTTCTTTGGATAACCTTCAAGGGAATAACGTTTGGGGATTCAACTGAAGGAAGCAAATTTGGGAATTCTTTCAATTTGGATTTAGTGGTTTAAGTTTATTATATCCTTTGGCCTCACTTCCCAGGGAAGTCTTTCAGGAAAATATCTGTTGTCGTCTGTGTTGACAGGTCCAATTAAGACTCTGATGCAGAACCAGAAGTCATAGTGTCAGTCTGGCACTACAACTCCTGACATCAATAGTGTGTGAGAAGTGTAGCAGCCGCAGGTGGGACATGTATGAGAACAATTTTTCCAGTCCCTAGAAATGTAAAATTGTAAACAAAAGGTCTGGTTTTCATTGACACTCATTGACACCTACTCAAATACAAATTGACCTCCTGCTAGGAATGCACACAAATGCACATAAATAGAAATAGAAATATATATCCTATGCAATTATGGATGCACCATGGATTTTGTTTTCTTTTTCATGGGAATTGTTTGAAATTGAATTAATCAGACTCCCTGCAATCTGAGGGTACAATCTCAGAATAGTGATGCAAAGAACTCTGTATGAAGTTGCATGCTGTATGCATCCCAACACACCAAATTATATCCTAGTATATGGGGTGCATTTTTTTTTTTTTAATGAAAATGAAATCTGGCAGTTCCAAACAAAACAAAAAGCAAAATTGCTGTCAACACGACAAATAGGTGTGAGGAAACAAGTACTGGAGTAACAGAGCACATATATTGTTAATCAATAAATCAATGTAGGTTTAGTGTAGTTTGATTAATAGATAAGCTCAATACACACATAACATTTTTAAATGTTTCAATGCTTTTAAGTATTCCTTTATTTCAGATTACCTTTGTGTATTTTTTCAGAAATATTAATCAAGCTAGAAATTTAAAAATATAAAATTGTATTAGGCAATTAAACAAGATGTTCTGCTTTTAAAATATTTTTCTAGACTTTTGGTTTTTTGGTATTTGTCAGTTTTTTTCTCATTTTAAATATTCAATTTCTTTTCTAATTTTGGATTCATGATTTTTATTCATTTCCATTTAAAATTATAAAAATTTAAACTTTTAAAAGTTTCAGATATGATGAAATCTGAACCTGCCCCTTCTTCTCATATATAACAATATTGATAGAGTAGCTTTAATGAGTGATACTGTAGCAGTTTGATATTGTTTACGAATTCCAAAAATAGATATTGGATTGTGTTTTGTAAACTGATCTGCTCTTCTGGGTGTATTAGATTGCATTAGGTTCACAGGTTTCACTTTTACTTGATTAAATTAAGATTGGGGTTTTGACTTGACCAGGTCAGTAGACATGGAGAAAACCACACAGCAGAGGAGAGAGTTGGAGTTTTGATGCTAGAACCCCAGGAAGAAAACACACAGAGAAGAAAATACGTGAAGAAAGAGCGAAGGCTCCATTAGACTTAGCAGAGGCCTCGGGAAGAGAGACAAGCCTTTCACCTGATAGTTTACAGCTGGCCTTGTAGAGAGAGTAGAGCAGCTGAGCCCAGAGAGAAATGAGCCCCAAGAAGAGAGACAAGACTTATGCTAACCTACAGTTAAGAAAGGAAGGAGCTGGGACCACAGAGCCTTAGCAGGAAGAGAAAGGCTGAACCCTCATGGAGACCAGCTGTCATCTTGCTCCAACATGTGGCAATAGACTTTGGTGAGGGAAGTAAGTTATGCTTTATGGCCTTGTGACTGTAAGCTTCTACCCCAAATAAATAAATACCCTTTATAAAAGCCAACAGTGTTCTAGTACTTTGCATCAGCACCCCTTTGGCTGGCTAATACAGATACTTACTGGGAAGTAAGACTTGTTTTAATGGCCTGTCCTGTCTAATATGCTGTTATACGTTATAATTTATAAAAAATCATGTTGCCATTCCATATTTACCACCATCATTTTACAAGGTTAGGATGGACCTGTGCTAGTATTGTTTTTTGTTTGTTTGTTTGTTTGTTTTTAATTCCTAATCTCAATGCAGAGGGATTTATCTTGGCTTAAATATGCAATATTTGGGGATATCTATGTATTACATGTGCATTTAGTCTTAAATATCAAGCAAGTAAGGAATCCTCTTCCTTTTGCTTTATTTACAAAGAAAGCACCCAGGAAATTGATCAAACAAAACTATATCTTGGCAATATTTAATGCAATATAATTTTAATCTGAACAAGCTCTTCTCTGAGTGTAAAGACTTTAATTCTCAAGTCACTTTAGTATGAGGCCTTTGAGGATCCATTCTATTATTTAGATGTATATAATCCTAGAAAGCACTAATTTATTCTCCTACCAAATAATTTTTTTGACATTCATCAGCATTACTATCTTATATTTAATGATTATAATAATTAGGGTATTTTCAATTACAAGGAATGGAAGGTCCTCAAATCATTCTTGCTAAAATAATAAGGTAATTTTTAAAATAACATAACTACAAATTCAGAAGAAAAGTGACCTTCAGGTATCATACAATCATATTTCAGGCTCCATTGCCTGAATTCTTTTAGGTCTGTCCTCATTTTGTCAGCTTTTCCTCAGACTGATTTCCCTTAAGGTAACAGGACAGATGCCAGGAGCACCATGCCCATAGACAGAGAGACAAATAACAAAATTTTATTTTCTCAACTTGTAAATATATGAGGACAAAGCACACCAATTGTTTTAAGCTAACAAAAAACAAGGAAACTAAAGAAAATGAGTTTCTCCATGTGCCAGAAAGTGTTGCAAGCACTTTTTAAGTTTTCTCATTCAATTCTCATAGGTTTTTTAAGGAAGTTATTGTTGCCCTAATTTTACAGGTGCAGAAGCTAAAGCTCGATAAGGATAAATAATTTGCCTGTGGTATTGAAAATAGAGATCCATGTGACTCCCAAACCCATACTCTTAAGACTTTCATGCCATGCAGATTTGAAATTCCTTCTCATATACAGATTTTTTAGTGATATTTGCACACAAGGATAGCTATGCTCTGAGTGTTTATGCTAAGGAACACTCAAAATTTTCCAATAAGTTTTCTTTCAAATGTACATTTTCATCTTTCTGCTGAGGCCCATGATGTGTTAAATTTCATTTCTCAAATAAGTTGTAAATACTCTGATATATGTGAAAACTTCTCTTAGGTAAATAAATATTAATAACTAGTTGATCGCTCGATGGACTAGAGTAGACATTGTTATTGTACTATAGGCTTGTTGTGATTCTAGCAATGGAAGAACTCTTATCACTGATGTGGAGGCAGTGTCCTTTGGAGGTTCTGAGGGGAGAAAGAGGAAAAAATAGGTGTAATATGGAGGCATTTTGGGGACATTGGATGGAATTGTCCTGAATGATGTTGCAACGACAGATACAGCCATTATATATCTTGTCATAACTTACAAAATTGTGCTGGACAGAGTTTAAACTATAATGTAAACTATTATCCACACTTGGTGGCAATGCTCTAATATGTGTTCCTTAGTTGGAGCAAATGTACCACATTAATGAAGGATGTTGTTAATATGGGAAAGTGTGGGAGGGGAAGAGAGTGGGGCATATGGGAATCCCCTACATTTTTTATGTAACATATGTAATCTAAGTATCTTTAACAATTTAAAATAAAACAAGATAAAATAATAATTAGTTGATATAGCACTGTAGCAATTTCTACATATGTACCTGTAGCCATTTGGCAGTTTGATGTAATTATGAATTCCAAAAATATATATTGGATTATGCTTGTAAACTGATCTGTTAATCTGGGCATGATTAAGTTATGATTAGGGTGTTAACTGGGCCATGTCAGTAGGGTGTTGAGCCCCACCCCTTGGTGGGTGGGAGAATCAAATATAAAAGGCATGGCAAAAACAGAGTTGAAGCAGTTTTTGATGTTGGAGTTTTGATGCTGGACCCCAGGGAGGCGACCAGACAGAGGAGCTTGGTCGTGAGGAAAGAAAGAAGACCTCAGGATAGAGACGAGCCATTAGCCTGACAGTTTCACAGCTGGCTTTGTGGAGAGAAGCAAAGGCTAGAAAGCCTCATAGTCCACAGTTGACCTTGTGGAGGAAACAAAGGAGCTAAGCCCGGAGAGAAATTGAGCATAAGGGAAGAAACTTATGTTCTATGGCCTGGTAACGGTGGACTTCTACCCCAAATAAATACTCTATAAAGACCAACCGTTTTCTGGTATTTTGCATTACCTCCCCTTTGGCTGACTAATACAGTACCCATCTAGGACTGTGATTATATTTAGATGATAAAAACTATTTCATAAACTTCCCATCTAAATGCTTGATTTGCTTGATAGCAAACAATAAGTTTTACACTTAACTGATGGATGTTTTGATATTGTGTAAACATGGACTAAGTCTGTTTTCATACTTAGACATTGGTCCCAGGAATCAGGGCAAAAGAGAGATGAGGCATTCAAGAGAACAGACAAGAAAGTACTGCATGCCTGGTAGACAGTTGTACTGCTCACAAGGAAATTTATTGCCCGCCTTGTATTTTGAGAAATTAAATATTTTGTACATTTTCAGGTATGAAAGAAGGAATACCAGTAGCCACCTGACATTACTAACCCTGCCTGCTGGCTGGGTATCCTTGAGAAACCTAAATATATATAACTGTGATTAACATTATTTTATTCACTATAAAATTGTCCTCCTTTTAAATAAAATGTATTAACTCTTTATCTATTTTCCAAATTCATGAAGATTTGTTCCTAAGCTCTTTTCTCAGCAAAATTCACAAAACACAAAGTCCACAGATGCATTCAGTGTGGCTATTTTCTTAGGCCCACTTTGTTTTAAAAGAAAATTTGTTTTTTATTATTATTATTGAAATATGAAAATACTCTAATACCGATTAAAGTGATGAACACACAACTATGGGATTATACCAAATACCATTAATTGTACAATTTGGATGAATTGTATGCTTATTAATGTGTCAATAAAATTGATTTGTTTAAAAAAATGAAATGTAAAGAGACACATATGCTCATTGTTCTCTATACAAACTTTATAGTGTCTATCTTTGTTCTTTTGCCCCCTTCAAGAAATTATGGTAACTGCAAGCATTCAAGTCTACATTTCTGCGCAGCACTATCTTTATCCCTCTGTAGCCACCCACATCCATGCTTTCAGTTACTTTCCATATGCCAACAACTATGAAAGGTATATCTTCACCCAGAGCAGACCTCTAGGTTCTAGACAAATATATCAAAGGCACTTTAAAGGTTTCCTATTTTAGTAAATGTCATCATTATCCAGTTAATTATGTAAGGCACAGGTTAAGACACCTTCCTCCCCAGCACACCCTAAGTTGTTCAGCACCAAAACCTGTCAATTTTTTCTTCCCAAATGTCTCTGGAATCTGGTCATTTTTCTTCATTTCCTATCATCCCCTTATATGTGCTTTCAAAGTGCCCATAACTTTTTGTTGGTTTTGTAATTATGTAGCTATTGGCGGGGTTATTTATAAGTATTTATCTCCTCCATTAGGTTCTAAACTTCATGTGGAGAGGGACACTGTGTGTTTTAGTCACCATTGTATCCTCAGAAACTGCCAAGGGGATCAATAATTATTTGAAAAAGAAATGAATATGAAACCTTTAGATTGTTCTCTTTTAATTTATTAAAGTGATATGGTTATTAATATAATTGAACATGAATTTTTACTGCATCTTAGATTCTTCCTTAAAGTAGTTTCATGCAAGTAAAACTATCATATCATGGGGAGCGGATGTAACTCAAGCGGTTGGACGCCGGCTTCCCACATGGGAGGTGCCAGGTTCTGTCCCTGGTGCCTCCTAAAAATATATAAAATAAAATAAACCAAACAAATTAAAAAACCAATTCAGGGGAGCTGATGTGGCTCAGTGGTTAAGCACCAGCTTCCCACATACGAGGTCCTGGTTCAATCCTCAGACCCGGTAACTCAAAAAAAAAAAAAAAAAAAAGTATTGTATCAAAAACTAAGAAAGTCTATATTTTTTAAACCAGAATTTATCATTTTACATTCCCCAAATAAGTGTATGAAATCACTTACATTTTACCTTCCCAAACATTGACATATTGTTTATATCTTTGTAAATATAACAAGAAATTGTTTTATTATTGCTCTTATTCTCATGCACTTGATTTCTTGTGCAGTTAAACTTTTAAAATTTATTAGAAAAATACAATTTTTCTATAAAGTATCTGTGATGATTAGGCTAATGTGTCAACTCAGCCAGGTAATTGTGCCCGGTGTCCTGCTGTTTGCTCAAGCAAGCACTGGGCTAATTGTAATACAAGGACGTTTTATGGGCTTTAGTCATCAGTGTGTTTACTGCATAGATGGCTGATTACATCTATGAACGACCAGGGAGATTGCTGTCAGCAATGAGTGACGTTTTATCCAATCATTTGAGTGCTTTAAAGGGGGAAGTGATCTCAGCATTCACAGAGAATTTCCCAGCTCGTCTTTGGACAACAAACGTCTCCCAGAAACTCATCAAGGACTTCATTGAACTTTCATTGGAGCCCCTGGTTTACAGCCTGCCTGCAAACCTGGACTTGTGCATCCCCACGGTCACGTGAGAGAATCTTATAAACTCTCATACCATTTACAGATATCTCCTGTTGATTTTGTTCCCTAGAGAACCCTGACTAATCCTGCATCTTTTAGGGTCATTTTTCAATTTTATTGGAATATTATTGCTTTTTAATCTACTTATAAGAGATAGTCATGTATTTAGATATTAATCATTTGTTAGATTTTAGCATCATTTTAAAAATTGCTGTTCTTCTTTTAAATCTATTTATAACATTTTGACATGTCAAATATTTTAATTTTTATTTGTATAAGGTTAGACTTTGGATTTTCTATTACTGTATGTAAAGGAAGCTGTTGCCCTTTCTAATACAGGACTACATATAAATTTACATTGCTTTGTTTACTATTTTAATATTTTTAGATATAATTCTTAAACCCGTTTTTTATAATTTAAATTAATTGGAAATTACAAAAATAAAACATGAGACTATCTTATGAAATGATTATTATAGATGAAATAAGTCTCCTTTGAACTCCATCCCTAAATCCATTAAGTGGTCATTACTGGTCAAGGCAAGAATTCATCCAATTGTGTATGTTGAAGAAAGATAGTTTATAGGTATAAAATGATTTAATTTCATAAAGTGACAAAAAAGTGGAAAGATTTCTTAGACCTTATCTAGTGAAAACAAGGCAGGGAATAACTCAACAGCTCTGAAGAATATTTTATATACTTATTTATTAGACCTTGTAAAGAAATATTTTAGATTTTATTAATTACTACCAATTTTTTGGCTATGTTGGTTTATAATTTATAATTTCTATAGAATATATTATTCCTTTCAGTCCTTATTTGTGATTCATCTCATTCTTTTGTTTTAATTTTACTTTGTTTGTCTAGTTTCCTGAGATGAAAGCTTAGTTCATGCATTTATTTTTTAACTTTTACATTTTATAATAATTTTAATAATATAACCCCCTTTTTAAAAAGTATCACTTTATCTTTATTCACATATGTAGTGCTTTGTTGTTATTCAATTAAAATTATTTTATAAGTTTTAGTTTGTTATCTCCTCTATTGTTTAGAAATATATTTTCTTAATTTCTGTATATCTAGGTTTTTTTTTTTTTTAGCTTGATTCCATTTATTATTAATCTGTAGTTTCACTGAACTGTGGTCAATAGCTAATTATATAAAATGTGAAGAATTTGCTGAGATTTCCCTTGTGGTCTAATGAATGGTTATTTTTATAATCATTCACTGTATATATTCACTGCTTTTTTAAAAGTACACAATTGTGTCATTTAGATCAAGCTTGTTAATTGTATTATGCAATTCTTCCATGTAGTTGTTTATTTTCTGTCTGGGGAAATTTCCATTTTCTGGAATAGTGCATTAAAAATTTCTAAACATTATTAGGTATTTTCCAATTCTCCTGGTAGTTTTATCAGTTTTTGCTTTAAATATTTGGAAGCACTTAATTTTTTGAAGGCAAGCAAATGACATTGGTTTCCTTTAAGCAAATGAAACAATTCTGCTTTCTTTGTAATTCTCTTTGCCTCGGATTTCATTTTGTCTGATAGTAACATTGTTATTTAGCTTATATAACATTAATATGTCTGATATGTTTATGTAGATCCACTTATTTTCAACCATTTTTTTTTCTAATTTTCAGCTTAAATATTATACTGGATAATCTTTTAAATGTGCCCTGAAGTACTTATAATTTTGGATTTACTCCTGCCATCTTACTTGCAGTTTTAATTTACTATGTGTACTTTACAAATAAATGTCTATTTTAGTGAGTTAAATTATTTATTTCTTCTCTACATATCCAATACAGTATTCCTGGTTGTCATGTAGCTCTCCAGCTTTTATAACTCAGGTCCCTTCCATACTACATCCTCACAGTTCTCGAAGGAAAGGGAGTCCTTTGTATCAAAGAAGAGGAAGGGGGAAGAGGGAAGAGATACTGGAGAAGTTTCACCCATTTCATGAGAATCTTAGTCACATCACCTCTGTCCACATTCCATTGGGAGAATGTACCACTCGCTCTGTGACCAAGGATACCAGGTAAGCTGGGAAACCTGATCCCTGAGTGGGAAGCTGCCTCCTAGTGACACCTTCAGTCTATAATGAGAGAATCTGAATTTTGATAGGCATTCAGCAATCTCTGCCACACCATGTTTTCTCTTTGGAAACCAATGTTATGTTGAATATAAATCAAATCTTTGCATACATATTTTATATTGTGATATACATTTTCAGAAATGTCTATTCTATTTCAATATCTCATTAAGGCACTCATTTTGCAATATTTGTTTACAAATTTAGAACAGATTTTAGTATTTGTTAAGGCTTTATTATTTTGCTTTTTAAATTATACATTAGTTATCCTTTGTTTTGAAAACCTTCATTTAAAAAATATTAATCTCACTTTGCCCCTTCAGCTACCACTCCATTTTTTATCTTATCCTGTTGGGATTGAATCATGTCCCCCAAAAAAGACATGTTCAGGTCCCAATCCCTGGTCCTGTGGATATGAGCCTATTTGTATATAGGATCTTTGAATATGTTATTAGTAAAAGTGTGTCCAAACTGAATGAAGGTGGGCTTTAATCCTATATGGCTGAAGTTCTTATCACAAAGGAAGTTGGACAAAGAAGGAGAAGCCCACAGGGGACAGCCAGAAGCTGGAAGCCAAGGGAACCCAGAAGAGAAGGGATAAGAAGCCACAGTGTGCATTGCCATGTGACACCCAGAGATTGCAAACAAGCCAGAAGATACCAACCTGGGAGGAAGCAAGCCTTCTAGCCTATGCTACTGCGAGCCAATTAATTCCTGTTGCTAAGCCTTCTCATTGTATGGTATTTATTTTAGCAGCTGGGAAAGTAAAACATACCCTTTAGAGTAAACTTCTTGAAAAAATTCCATACCCATTATGCCCCTTCTTTTGACCAGTTTTCATACTTATTAGGTCTTTTTTTTCTTTTTTTACCACAAATGAATTGGACTTTTTCCTCTAGGACCCCATAAAAAAGTATCCTTATCAAGGTTACCAAGGACATCCCTTCTGTTGCCAAATATACTAGTCAACCTCATCTTCTACACAGGTGGTCATCCTTTCCAATTAGCAATATTTTTCCCATATTTTTTCTCAGGAGACCACGCTTTGCTTATTGTCATTCTAATTAACCGTCCAGTCTTTCTAATTCTTCTTTGCAGAGGCTTCTTTTGTTCTCTGAACTTAATTTTTCAGTGGCTCAAGGTTCAATCCTTGGACCTCTTCTTTATTTAACTTCTGTCCTTTAGTCCCTCAGTCAGACTCACAGCCTCGGCTTTAATTATAGGAGATTAAATGTTTATAATATTTTGCACATAAACTAACCATCTAGAAATAGTTACTAATTGTCTATGCCATTAAAAATTATATGTAATATTTCTGTTTGTTTTGTAGTGCCTTGGCAAAAAGTTCCAGAAAATTGCTGTGTAATGCATGATAAGTATTCTCCCTATCTTATTTATTTCTCTTACATACTTTTAAATAGTGTTTATATTCTTTTGTTGAAATGGTTCATGTTCATTTTAATATATCAAGAATGTAACATATATAAACAACAAAGCAAAAAAATCACTCAATATAATAATCTTTAACATTAGGTAAACATCATTGTAGGTATCTTTTTTACATGGATAGTGTGAGAAAAACAAGACTCTCTTTTTCTGCATGAGAATTTGACTCTTGATAAACTTCCTTGTTCTTTTCTCCTGCTGACCAAATAACATGATATGTGTCAACTATGGTATTGGGCTATATTACTTAGGGTGGAAGACCTGTGAAGAATTATGAATAAAGTATAAATATTTTATGTGGAGGCTATAGTATCCTTGACTATGTAAAAATTGGGCATATTCCTCAAAGGAACAATAGAAACTTTGCTCAAGGGATTCTTACAAGAAATATTGACTCTTGTGGGGCATGAAGTTATCACGCTAGGGAATATCTTCTATACCCTCAATGTAGAGTTTGTGTCCTTGAACGTCAACTTTCTCCTGCATAACTTTTTGAACTAATACATGAAGGGCTACAATGGATCCCAGTGAGAGAAATCCTGACATTGCACTGCTGGAAACTGGTGGAAGCTGTTTTCTATCTTTCCTAAGACTGAATATTGAGTCTGAATATTTTGTAAAGCCTAAGAAGTTTCTCCTTGTCTAAAATGATTCCTTTCGGTTTAGGAAAAAATTATAATTGTGAAAAAATACGAAAAAATCTTTTGATTAGCACATATATATCTAAAATATGTATTATAATTTTGGTAATATTCATTAACTCTCAACTATGAATGATGAGGAGATTATCCCTCATACATTCTCTTGTATCCTCTTCCACATTTTAAATTTTGTTATAATTTTTTATTATTCATGCTAATACTATTTATTCTAGAACCAGACATTCCACAGTGTTATTATTTTAACTATATAAAAATATAATAAAGATTTTGTTAAATTGTTCCACCAAATAAGCTATCTTTATAGTTTCTATGACTGTGATTCTCTTTGGAGGTAGCAGTGCTCTGTAGGGAACACTGGAAATTAATGGAGATGTCTGTCTTAATAATGTCATAGGCAGGAATTTAATGTCTTCTACTCAGGGGAGTCAAGGGATGCTAGATATTTGGCAATACATATGTCGGATCTGCACATATAACTGTGCATGTATAATTGTCCCCTGGCCCACCCAACTTTCCAGAGTCCTACCAGACATATGTAGGCTGAAAACCTGTTTAAAATCAACCGAGGCTGAAAGCAAACACTATGTCATATATAAATCAAAGTCTTTTTTGCATGATTTTAATAAACACTGTGCTTTTCAGGAATGTAACTACTAGGTAAATTGAAGGACGATTATACTTTGCTTCATTTGGATCTTTTGCTAAGTGCTATCACTATTTTGGAAAAATCTCATCATTGATAGAAAAGCTGCTTATGGTTTTTGATTTGCAATAAAATACACAGGTATAATTCTGCATTTTTTAGCTACCAGGTTCACCTTGAGTTTAAATAGAGGTGTAAACCTTAATTGCATTATTGTGTTTTAGTGACATCATATCCAAGCATTTTCATATCATGATAAATGTATTATTTTATTACAAATTGTTTGACTTTTCCTCCTTTATATATTATTGAGCATTTTAATTTTGTTTTTTTAAATTTGTGGAAATTTAAATTAGTTTAATATTGTTTCTTGATTAATGGGCCATTACAACATATTTTTCATTAAAAAAGAAAAGGGTAGCTGGGGTTGATAGGGTTGACTAGCACCTTTCTACACTACTTATGGTCCCAGCTGAGCTCTGGCTTCCTCGGGTAACTTGCTGATGGTACAGATATTCAAGAATCTTGGGAAAATTAGATATTCAATTTAAAATGGGGTACCATTCCAACTCAATTTCATCAGGTTTAATGATGTGAGAAATGAAGAGAGTAGTGGAATTTAGCAATCTTGATGCAAGGTCTCTGTCAAATAAGAAAGAGAGACAGAGTTAAAAGTCTGTCAGACGTGCTCCCATGGAATCCAGAATTTACTCTTACCTTAGCAATTAATTATCTAATCTTTGTGCGACTAATGATTTACTATTCTCCTCTGCCTTGCATGATATTAACTTGGTGCCATTCTTTGTTTTTAACATACCTATTGCCTAGCACATCATAAATGATATTCTCTTAGTTGCAAGCAACAGAAACATATTCTAATATAAGGAAAACTGTGAGTATGGACTTTACTGGGAGGGTGATGGTGAAGCTCATAGAATGTAAAGATAAGCTTAACAATCAAGCCTCAGGGAAGCTAGAAAACAGAGTGGTACCAAACACTTCAGCGCCTTTCTTTTGGGAGAGAGTGAAAATGATCATTCCAATTTAACTTGACCAAGGAATAGGAAAAGTAGCATGGTTAGAGTCTGGAAATATTTCTTGGAGCTGGGTAGCCACTCCAATGTGTGTTTATTATGAGCACTCAATAAATATGTGTTTAATGGATGAGTGAATACAGGAGAAGACAGTGTTAAAAAATATTTTCCACAAGCCAATATTTCTCCATTTTCTTTTTCTACTCCAGCTCATGAAAATGAAATTTAACTAACACAGAACTAAATCATTTTATTATATATATATTTTTTATTTATGTTCACATTAAAGCTCATCTACCATGACTGAAAGTGGAAGGAAAATATTTTGACTACATAAAGGAACTATTTTTCAGAACTTGGAACTTCCATTTTAAATTGATAAATGAAATTATTTCACAACTGACTACACATTATTTTCCTCCAAATAGCAGTGTGCATTGACACATTATTCTGATAAACACTTTTCAAAAACCCTATTAGGAAATGAGTTGGTTCACACTTTGTCTAGCACAGTGGTCCATGGCATATTCTTAGAACAAAATGACAGTCCATTTTCCCTTACTTAAACAAGTCCTTGAAACCTAACATAATATAGTGATGTGACTCATTCTTATAGGATATCATATATAGGTTGAAATATCTTATTCCATCAGACTAAATACCCATTGAGTTACATGGTATTATAATTTGTCATTATTGAAATATTTGTGAAGAATCAAAAAGCACTTTAAATTTTTATTTAAATATTTAACTGAATTGAAACTTACATTAAAATGGGAAAGCAAGAATTATGACAACTTTTAATAATAAAACTTTGTGTTCCATTGGATGAAACACAGAATAAAAATTATTCACAAAGTAAAAAGGTTCTTGGGAAAATTTATTTGCAATCAATGTGAAAATTAGCTCTCTCAAGAATTGTGCAACATCTGAGATTTTACTCTATTTTCAAGTTAACTTGTTAGTCTGCTACTTTCATGAATTCTGGTAGAAGGGAATTGTCCTGAGTCAGAGACAAAGTATAATGAATGACTCACAGCAATAGCAGTAGTCAAGAATCATCATTTTTTATGTCATTTCCCTGAGCTGCAACTCCCCTGGGCTGATGTGGAGGCCCAGGTGACACCTGCACATGCAGTAGGTTGTATGAACGTGGAAGAACCCTAGCTTAGGGAACTCAAATGGACAGTAAGCATGCCTAGCCTTTGATTTATAGAAAGGGAGCACTGTTTTTAGCTTCCAAGCCTGTTCACTACACAAACATAATTGTAACGATAGTCTGCAGTAAAGAGCAGTCAGTGCCTCTGCTTATAAGACATTAAGGAATGAGAGAGACTTGTGCAGAATTGCTTCCCAATAGCTTACTGAAAATCTCCCCCAAACTTTCCCAGCTTATCTGGAAAATATACCAAAATCTCTGACCAGAAAACTAATGTGATATAATTTTGACTTGTCAGTTCACCTATCTATTCTCAGAAATGATGCACAATCCTTAACAGACAAGCTGACTCAGGGCCACATAACCATTTAAAAAATAAAAACATGACATTCTGCAGGCATACTCAGTGTCTTGTGGTTTCCTACAAAATGTAGGCAATCTAGGTATAACTATATTTCATGGCTATACTTTTTTGGCCTATTGGCAAAACTCAAATCTTACTTTGCCTTTTATATAACCTTAGCTAATATTTTAATTCTTTTACCCCTTACTTTACTGAAATTTACTTTTGCATTATGAAGTAAGTTCTTTCCTCTTAATTTTGTGCATGTTTTTCCTATTGATCTGAAAAACTTCAGTTTAAGCATTTTTTTCTCTCTCAATTTGAGACTATTAATTTGTATTACACAGCTTCATATATGATTCTACCCAAACTAATACTACCCAACCTCATGTATGTATTGATTACTTTAGCATTAAAAAGTTAATTTGAAAAGATTAACTTTGGACAACTTGTGTTGACTAATACTCAATGTTTTTCCCCTTCTGGTTTTAAAAATGCACTTTGAAAGACGTATATTAGATTATTTTTCTGTCCCATATAGTGGTCAATAATTACATGTGTCTATTGAGCACTTGAATGTGCTAGTGTAAATGAACAACTGAGTTTTTAATTTTATTTAACTTTAACTGATGAAAATTAAATTTAAAAACTGATGCTTAATTCAGTTATTTGTAATTTTTTTGTATGTTTGTAGTAATGGGTATATGAATCTACTTTTAAAACTATAAATTTAATGAAATCTAAATACAGATCAAGTGTTTCCAATGAAAATTTAGCACCTGAAATGAGATGTGCTGCAAGTGTGAAATACACAACAGACTTTGGAGAAAGACATATTAAAATTGCTTATATGGCTTGCAATATTTTGGAGAGAGATGTTCTAGAAATTTTCAATTGTGTGTATTCTTCAAACAGCCAGGAACTTCTTTATTTCCAAATTCTCAAATAAGATGCGTGTGAATATGCTCAATCACCAGGAATCTGTCACATCTGTTAAAAAACTCATAAAATAATCATAAATATCTCTCAGGGTTTAAAAATATTTCTTGAAAATCCTTCCACCGATAAATGATTCAAAATATAAATGATTCAAACTAATCCAATTTGAATCATCTGTATTTTTTCTCTGATTAGCCTTGTTAATTTTTACATTCCTAGCCTTTATAAGTGATATTTAAATTGGTTTCTACATGGAAGCATCAAAATTATTTGTAAATAAAAACCTATAGTTTTATTAACCCACAGGATAGGACTACATCCACAACATTTCAGTGGCAGTTTTAACTTAATCCATTGATTCCATTTTTAAAATATCAAAACCAGAGAACCATTTGAAAATGTTATTTCCCCTCTGGAGAAAATTCCATTCTCTGTACCCAACAGGATAGTGTATCAAATTGATTGTGAAGTGTGCCAACACAAATGCAGCTGTTTAGAGATGGGAATGTTTGCTATGTATAAACTCCAAACAGAACCTCGCAATATGTTTAAATTAAGTCCTCCCAGGGAGAAAGCCTGGGGAGAAAAGCTAAGTGACCAAATACTCTATTTACCCCTCACCCCAGAATTCATCACTCCTTCTCCTGATCCTTTATTTCCTTTCTCACTACAGTGCCAAGAGAAACATTTAACCAAAACGTGCAATTCAAAACTGTAGGTAGAAGTATGTGATGTCTCTGGTAACCCAGGTTTGTGTGTTTGGGTGTGTGTGTGTGTGTGTGTGTGTGCAAATGTATGAAGACGGAAGCATTATCAAAAAGAAAAACAAATAGAAACAGTTAAAGCTCTTCCATCGAACAAGCATTTGTTTTTCGTCTTCTGAAACCTACTCTGCCTTCTATAAGTTTTAAAGCCAACTAAAAAATATTTTCCTTGTATTGTAACTGTTTATGTCCCAGTTACTTGTAACAGCTTTTTGCTTCTGTTTTCTTCTGTGACTAAATTTATTGAGCTTTTTGTTTGACAAATGATATGATTTGCTCATCTATTTTTGTAATAATTTGATGGTCTGATTTTGAAATGATTTTATTCTTAAACAGCTTTAGTGATCATTAAACTCCCTACTACCTTACTCTATAGAAATCTGATCATTACTCATTTGTGAGCGAAAAATAAAAAGGAAGAAAACCTTGTTATCTACTCTAACTAGTTTAAGTTGTTATAATTGAGAAGCTAACATCTGACATCCTCAGATATTAAATATAAATTGTCAGCTTTTTGTAGAGAATGCCCAGTTTAAAAAGCTTGAAAATTTTTTTAATACATTGTGGATATTTGCTGGCATAAGAAATATAATTTTGTTCTTTCTTTTTAATATCTAGCTTTAAATGTAATTAAGTAGAATATAAGAGTGAGATCTCTTTAAATATTATTAATTCTCTGAAAGCTTCAAAATATTACCACTAATTTAGATATTGTTTCCCTTCATTTGTTTGAAGACTAATTCTAACCACCAGTAAAAGTTGTGATTGAATATTGATTCTACAAGCAGAATTAACACTTGAATATATTACATTTAAATTTGATAATTAAAATATAGGCAATGAAATCATACCAAGTTATAATTGTGTTTCTATGTAAAAATAACCACCAAATTGATGGGAAAAATAAATGTATAGCACCATTGTGAACTAGAAAGCATTCTTGCATGCAGATGCAATTTTGTCCGTGAAGCTAGTTATTAGAGATTTGGGGCTGAACAAAATCTCAATTCATTCACAAATTTTAAAAGTTTAAGAAGATTTGCACATATTTTCACATAATCTTCACAGCAAATCTGAGGAAGGCATTATTAGTCTCATTTTAAAAATTACAAAGTTAAATTCCAATTGTAAGAGGGTATAATATAGAAATTTTTGACTCCTCATTCTCTTGAAAATTCCCCCTAAAGTACAAGGAGAATGAGAGTAAAATTACATTTTCCACCTTCATTAGAAAACATATTTCTAATGTAACCCACAATGTTGGCATAGAACATGAAGATGAATGGTGACTAATGTAGCTAGGGGGAAGAAGCCACCAAAAGGAGGCCACCAAAGACAAGCAAGAATCTGTTACTATACAAGTAACAGTAAGATGGTAGAAGGGGAGCAAGGGGCAATTGAAAAGAGTGGATTGCCTAAAAGTCTGCATAAGGGGCAACTGAACCATCAGGTCTACCCTGGGCAGGCAGATGCTTACATCTCTCCCATCTCCACAGAAGCCAGGACAGTAGTTTATGGAGAAATTGGGTCAGAGATGTTCAAGGGTTAATGAGGCCTTTGGAGGGTCAAAATGAGACACTATTAAGAGAATGGAGAATGGAATTAAGTAAACACTACACGTTGAACAGTAAAAACACCTATGCCCACCCTGTTTTCTTAACGCCAACTGCAAGTTTCACACCATGTAGAGTTTAAATGAGCCTTATGTGAAAACATTGAAAGATCCCCCAATGAATCCACTGATGTCAGCATGATTGCGGAGCAAATCTTAGGAAGAGGAAAGGCAACAGGAAACTGATGGTTTTCAATCTAGTTATTATAATTACATTGATTTTAATACTTTTTTTTTAACTTTTAAGACTACGTCAATGTTTTCTTGATTAAAAAAAAAGAATAGGTAGTATAAAGATAAAAATAAGAATTGCAGACATTAGGTGACATGCAAATGGACCCAAGGCAAGAGGTTGAGAGAGCTCCTATCTGCACCAGACATTCCAAAGCTAATGTTCCTCCTACTACATGATGGTGGGTTCTACCTCCCTTCTCTATAACTACACACAGTATGTAATAAATAGCAAATCTATGCAGGGTTTCTAAAAATGAGAATATCAAGCTAAAATAAAAAATAAAAAAATGCATTTTACAATCTTAAAGATTGTTTTGATTGACAACAGAAATATAAAATAACCTAAACATTTGACATTTCAGGAAATTATTTTCAATTCGTCACTGAACCTTACTACAAAAAACTCATCAACTTTTCACATTAAGTAGTTGACTAAAAAAATAGTTACCTATTATTACTATAAAATAGTTGCTATTTTTCAGCAAGCAAAAAGTAATCTAAAATTTCAAAAGAAAAAACTTTGCGCTTTACTAGTGTTTGAAAATCTGTTTTAGTCTTTTTTGTTCTTTTTACTTTGCTGCTACAAAGTTGATATGACCATAAATTACTCATTCCAAAATGCTAACTGATGCTGTAAATGTGCTGTTTAATGGATGTGGTAGATTGTATCATGCACCCACAAAAACATGTTCAAGTCTTAAATCCTGGTCCTATGCTCTGAGCTCACTTTCAAAGATCCTATTTAAATGAGGCTAAATTGAATCAGGATGGGCATTAATATAATATGACTGAAATCTTTATAAGCAGGGTATGGTGGATTAAACTTTGTACCCTAGTTTGAACATGTTCTTGGTCTTGGTTCATATTCTGGTAGGTGTGGACCCACTTTAAATAAAATCTCTTCAAGATATTACTTCAGTTAAGATGAGGTCCAATTTAATCAGGCGGGACTTTAATCCAGATTACTGAAGTCCCTAATAGGAATAGTGTAAATCAGACTGTGAGAGAATGTCTCAGGGAGCAGTCAGAATCTGGAAAAGAAAGGAGAAGACTCTGCCATGTGCATCCCCATGTGACAGAAAAGCCAAGGACCAAGAATTGCCTGTAACTAGACCCAGGATGCCACAGTCGTTGGGAAGAAAGCATTACCTTGCGATGCCTTGATTTTGGACTTCTCCTAACTTTAAAATAGTGAGCTAACAAATTCCCATTGTTTTAGTCAACCCATTATATTGTATTTGTTTTAGCAGTCATAAAACTAAAGCATAGGGAAAATTCAGATGCAATCAGGAGAGCCCAGAAAAGAACAGGCAGAGATAGCCATGTGATGGAGGCAGATATGCATCTTCAAGCCAAGGAACACCAAAGATTGCAGTTAAGCCATCACCAGAATACTACAGGCTCTGGGAGAAAGCATGGCCTGATGATACCCTGAGTTTGAACTTCTAGTCTCCAAAACTGTGTTAACCCAGCAAATCCTGAAACTCCCAAGATGGGTCAACAGCCATCTCTTCCTCTCAGGGGCCCCCACTCATTGAGCTATGTTCTTATGGCTACTAGAGCAAATGGGCCTCGAGGACACTATAGATGGGATCTCCAGTGGAGAATTTTGGAAACAAATATAAACTAGAAGGAAGACCATGAGCTCTACAGGGACAATCTGTCCCTGCCTGAGTCCTCCCCACAATGCCCAGATACAGGCAGTGGAAGAGGAGGAGGATCCCTTCAGCCTGACTGAGGAATCTGGCCCCCAAGAGAGACCTCCTTACCCAGACTTGACTAAACTGAAAACGACCTAGGGGTGGGGCCAAGAGCCCTGAGCATCCCTTGGGGACAGAAGGCTATATGCCCCAGTGCGGGTACAATTTGGGAGAGTGAACAAACCTTTATGTTGCTTTTGGATATAGATGCTCAGGTCACCATCATTCCAGGAGATGCATAGGGGAGGGGTGCTGAACAACATTGGTACATTTCAGGCAATCCACATGGGTATGGGGACAAGAGGTTAACACTACCATATCAGTTAGTCCCTTTTGTACTTTGGATGCCCCTGTGACCATGTTTTCCACTGGGGAATGCATTATTGGAATGTATTAAAAGAATATAAAGAATTGGTATCCTGCACCACTGCACATCTCAATGATAGTTGAGGGCATACACTCCCCCATCCCTCAAAATTCTGCCCCTCACTTTTGGTCAAGTGACGGACCATATACCCCCAGTGCTCCCATCTCCTTGTTGCATTGTCTAAAAGTATCAATATTGCCTCCCTGGTGGGGAAAATGACATTACTGAAGTTATAAAGGACCTTCCGTCTGTGAGTGTCTTCTGCTCTAGCATCTCTGCCTATAATAGTCAGGTGTGGCCAGTGAAAAAGGTGAGTGGAACATGGCAGCTGACTATAGACTATAGGTGCTTGAATGCAGAAGTGTCCCCTTTGGCACCTGTGGTCCCAAACATTGTGACTCTCAACATATGGGCTGCAGCCCAGTACAAGATCCTTGACCCAGTGTGGAAGAAATTAATGTCTCTAAAGGCTATTTGCATATTGGTACCAGCATATTCCTCATCTCAGTATCCTCTTGTCACCCTACATAAGGTGACACAAAAGTGGGTACTTCACAGTGGAGAATGCAGGAGGAGCAGGCCCTGCAAGAAATAAAAGTGTCATTTCAGCCAACCTGCCTCTAGGATCTTTAAAGCCTGGATCTCTGTTCAAGCTACAGGTTTCTGCCACCTGGACCCATATTATTTGGTCCTTCTGGCCGAAGGAGGTAGCAAGAGGAATTCACAGACACCTGGGTTTTTGGACCAAGGAGTTGTCAAATGCAGCCAAGTACTACTCCCCCTTTGAGAAGTATGCTATTGGGCCTTGGTAGAAGTGGAAACGATTATAAAGATCTCACAGAATTTTCTGAAGCCAGGAATCCCCATCATGTACCATATGCAGTATCCAACAATAGAGTATCATCAAACAGAAATGGTACATTCAGGGTCATGCTTATCCAGGTCTCCAGGGAGTGACATGCTTGCATGAGCAGGTGGCAATGGCCCCTCTCAACAATGATCCTGTTGCAACACCAGAGGGCTCTTTCCTCCTTGCATTGGCATCCTAGAGATCCCAAATCCAGGATGCCCCACCAGATATTCAGCTGGTTCACTGATGGATTGGCCAAGCTGAAGCCATCTGGCACCTGTGGGGCAGCAGTTACTGTTTACTTTGCCTCAGGCAGACTATACACCATCTCTGGCACTGAAAAAAGTACCCAACAGGCTGACTGTGAGCAGTCCTCTTAGCCCTGGCATACTCAGATGCATCCCTATGTACCTGTTTACTGACACATGGGCTATCTGTTGCCAACAGCTTAGCAGTCTAATCAGGTTGATGGAAGGAACATGACTGGAGAATCAAAGATTCCCTGGTGTGGGAAAGGGACCTTTGGAAACAACTGTCAGATGGAAAGTCACCCCCACGTTGATGTGCATGGCAGGGGCCCATATCACAATGAATATCATTGGGACCTAGGTGATAAAGTATGCATCAAGTTGCTCTTCACCCCTAATGAGACTGGAGATACTCCTGGGAGATAGGAAGAGATGAATCCTGCCTAGAGGATGAGAACAATGAATATACCCTCGGTGACATCCATTAAATAGTTGAATTTCCCATGGTTGCTTCCACCACTGAACTGGACATGAAAATGTTGACAGCATTAAATCATGAGCCCAGGAATACCAAGTACCACTCTCATTAAGAGAGGCCCAATCTGCCATTTACCAATGTGAGAGATGTCAACTACAAGCAAGAGCCCCAAAAGTGCATTTAGGAGCTCTTCCCAGAGAGGCCACACCTGACTACTCATGGCAAGTGGACTACATTAGCCCTCTTCCCACCATCTAAAGGTATGTCTCAAGCTTTGGCCAAGGTAGACAACAATTCAGGCTACACCCTTTCCTTTCCACTTTATCATGTGGGTGTGATACATATACCACCCTTTCAGGTATCCAGATGACATCTCCTCTGACCAAGGATCACACTTTACCACGCAATCCACTCAACAATGGACCCAGACTCATGGAATTAGATGGACTTTCTATGTCACTCACCACTCACAGGCAGCCAGCTTTATGGAGAACTTTAATGGCTGCCTACAGGAGCTTCAGCATCTATACCCTGACAGTTCTCTTACTGAATGGACTGTCTACATTACTCAGGCTCTCTGGAAGATGAACTCAGCAGTTCCCTGGTAGGGAAACACGCCTTTTCCTGCTTCCTGGCACCAGGAGAAGACAAGGGTGGGCAAGAAACTCAGGTGTTGCTGTGGTAACACCATTATACCCTTAAGATGAGAATTGGCCCTAAAAAGGGGACCAAAGAAACACTGCTTGGGATTCTTCTTTTCAGTCACTCTCAGAGTATCATCTCATTTTTTATCCCAGTACCCTCTCCACATGATTCCCAGGATGCTGGGAGGTTAGCGCTGTCAAACAGAGGGGAGATGATGGAAGTGGTCCTAGAAGTGCTTGACACACATGGGGTGACAATCCAGCAGGCTGGATCCAACGTGCCTGACACACACACTGAAGGTTAGTGGGCAATGCTTACTCCTGGTTGGGCCACCAATCCCCTTGGGAACAGTCATGGGATACCTTCAAAGAGTTCTAACAACTCCTATTTATCAGGAAGTGGTGGAAGTAGACCAGAAGGTAAGAGTAAGTTACTCAGATCAATGGGAAAGAAGTGAGGTTATAGCTCAAGGCAAGAGACAAACAGACTGGGTGATCTCAGAGAGAAAAGATAAGTTACTACAAATTGGCCAAGAAAAGCACCTCCCATAGAAAGTTGTTGCATGACCATCCTGTCAGGATTAGTTACTGTTTTCCCCTCCTGTTTTCTACAGATTTGGTATAGTAGCAAACTGGAAAGAAAACACTTTCGTTCAATTGACCCAGGCCATCTTGGCAACAGAGAGAATGACCGACTGTTGGATCTGCCATCAGACTCCTCACTGCCACTCCCCTGTTTGTCACGATTAGATTATCTCTCAGGGAGAAAATGGTGCAACTATTTGTTGTCCACTCTTCTTCCAAAGTAGAGCTTGATAATCATAATGCTTTAGACTTCCTTCTAGTCCAACAAGGAGGCATATGTGCTATTGCTAACACCACTTGTTGTACGTGGTTAATACTTCAGGGGAGGTAGACTAGGAGGTAGCTAAAATCCAGCAAGCCCACTGGCTGCAAAATAGGTGCAGATTCTAGATGGGGACCTCTTCAGCTGGCATCCGAGGTATTGGGGGTCATGGAGGTGGTCAATACACGAGACAGCATTGATCAGCCTGCTTGGAGTCATGGTATGAATAGGAAAAGCCTTCCTAATGTGCTGAAGCTGCTGGTGTTCCCAAATTTTTACTGTCAATATTGTTAAGAGCCACAGGCCAGTAGGCCCAGTCTGTCTCCACTTTTGGACCAAGCTTGGAGGTAGGCTTATGTTGTGGAAGCAAATGCAGAGGAGTAGGATAGGCCTCCTAAGAAGGCTGATGGGTAGATTAGTGCTGACGAAATCACTGACATGCTCAGCAGCCATCTCCCAGGCCTGGCCTATTCCTCCCCTTTTCTTTGTGTGCAGGTATTTCAATATGTTTCCTTTCCCCAGAGGAGACATTAGGTTTACAGGAATCCTCTAACCATACCTTGCACCCCAAACTGGGAACAAGTAGTCCCAGCTGCTTGCCAGGGCAGGAACTCTGCACAAAGTTTGCTTGATACAAGCTTTTTGCTTAGTGGCAGGGCCTCCTCACCCTGTATAAATATTCAGCTCTCAGGCAACAAAGGCCTCTCTCATCTCTGACACAAAGCAGGTTGTGCAGAGCCACTACCCACTGACACTCACATGAGCACTTCGCCTACCTGCAGGCACAGTCATAATGGGGTCTCTTCCCCTGCTGCTTTGGACCCTTTGTGTTGTGTAAGAAATAAAGCAGTCATTTGCTAAAAGCCTTTGTCATTCCTGAGCTTGTGTTCCCAGGACACACTCTATAGCAACTTGTTCCACAATTCTGCTCTTGTCACCTGTAAAATAAGGATGAGTGTACTGATTCTTTCTGCAAAATAAGGGGGATCCAGATAATGTAGATAAAATACGTGTCTGCAACATAAAACACTGAATTAATTGCTTCGACTTTCTAGGCTTTTTGATAGTGAAGACCCAGCCTTAATGTATTACAAATGAAGCTATTTAAAAAAAAATTCAATCTATGCCTATGTCCCAGAAAAATGCACAAATATGCAGGAATTGAATGGTGACTGGCCGATCAGTATTTGTTCAGTGGTAGATAAACTTCTGGAATGTTGAAATTTGGGGTTCATTTATCTGAGTCTTGAGCTCAGGAGAAAAAAAATACAGTTAATATACAAATGAGTCAAATGATGGCAGGAGACCATAAAGAATGGAACTATTCCAGTAAGCAATGGCTATGATCTTGTCAAATAAAGATTGACACCAAAATCTCAGAAGTTTAAAGTGACAAAAGTTTATTTCTTCCCCATGTTACATAGCCATTGTAGGTCCATTGGAGCTCTGCTCCATATTGTCTTAGGGATGCAGGCTGATGGAGCAGTCCCAAACTGGGATATTGCTAGTGTCCTGGTCGTGGGAAAAGAAAGACTTTACATCAGTGCCTATTTCTGAAATGTTTACTTTGAAGTGACTTATCTGTTCCGCAAACTTTCCATTGGCCAAAGGAAATCACATGGAAAAGCCTGATGTCAATGGATGGGGAGGCATAAATATCTAGCTGGGAAGGAGACCATTAGGAAGCAGGAGTGAATATTTGAACAATAATAAAATCTGAAATATAATCCATTAAAGTAAATGCAATTCTATTTAAAGGTAGTATCAGAAAAAACGTAATTCTTCCCAGGATTCTTTTTGAGAACTAACAATTTAAAGTGGAAAATGGAGCCAGATGCAGGTTCTGAGCTCAGCTCTGAGTGATTTTAAACAAGTCACATGGCTTCCCTATGCCTCTCATCCTGTAACTTGAAATATGGATATTGCATTAGACAATCTTTTATTTCCACTTTTATTGTCTTTCAGTGCCTTATAATCAAGCTATTAGTTCTATTTTTTATCTACAATCACTTTCATTTATCTAATTCCTAAGTAGAGCTACGTATTTTCACTGTTTCAACATTAACAGTGAAAATTAAATAACTTACCCAAAATTAGTCATCTAAGATAGAGCCAGAACTATACTCCCACATCCTATAATTCTGTGAAATTGTACTCAATATTTATAGAAAAATTAATATTGATTAAAATTATGTTAAACCTGCACTTAATTTTGAATACCTGGTTGTAGTCTAATAGTTCAACATGTTTTCATTTGCAGTTGATTTCCTGCAGGTAGTTACATAAAATATAGACATTTAATAACTGAGTTTGTGACCAAAGTTCAGGGTTTGAAGATGTGGAAGAGCTACATGAAGAGTAATCAAGTATCAATTATTCTTTAATAAAAAAATGTAATTTTTTCCCAAAATGTTCATTCATGCCTAGTTACTGGCTTTCAAGATGTACATTTCATGGAAACAGTCTTAAACTCAAGAAAGTTTATGAGATTTGTTTGAAAATAAGAAAGTTGCCATCTGTTTCAGTAAACTTAGGTTACAAAGAGTTAAAGATACTTTTATTGGACTGCTCTTTCTGTTTTGGACTATATTATATTCTTTACATTTACCTAAAGCAAAGCTTTATGGCACTCAAGATGTTACTTTTAAAGTAAGAACAGTATTGTTTCATAGCTTATTTAGGAAAGAAAGGGGTCTTTAAAAATTACACACTCTGGTTTGTATACAGAATTTGATAAGTAAATATGAGATTCATTTCATATGAGAGTTTATATTCCTCATTTGTTCCACTGAAATTGTTATTCAAACGAACCTCTGGTTTCCATGTGAGCTCAGTCTGCACAACGTTCACTGACACTTTGAACATACGGCATCCACGACTGAAAAAAGTGCACCCCATGGTTATTTTACCATCCATAATGCCAAATTTTAATTTTCCAGAGGAGGAGTGCTAGTTCAGGAACTCTCTCCCCTTTAACCTCTTATGCTTTCAATATACTTGGGGATGTCAGATAATAGTCTCCTTTGCCTCTCAATCTTAGACTAACAGATTCAACATGTTTTTGTAATCCAGTTGCTTAGCTTGTTCTCTGATTCACTAACCACAACTAAATTATGAACATTGAAATACAACTGGAAACATACTGCAAGAGTTTGGCTAAATTATTTACAAATAAATACAAAACTTTTCATCTTTGTCTTAGAAAGTAATGAATGTAACATTCTTTTAATTACCTCTATATGAAATTATTTTTCAATAAACACCAGCAATACAGTTGGTCATGGCTTCCATGTGTATATGTTGCCAATTAACAAGCAATCATATAGATGTCTTGCTAGTTAGGGGTGTAAAATTTAATTTTCAAGCACTTGGGTATAGTCGGTGTCATGTCTCTGTTATGTACTTGCAATAAAAGAAGCAATAAAAGTATTAAAAGTAATAATGAGATACTGAATTAAGCTCCTGTTAAAAGAGAATGCCAATACATTTAGATGTAGGCAGCATGAATGAAAACAATGTCAATTAATGTAATTAACTGCCTAATGAAAGTAGAATTGACCCCCAAAGATGGCTGTACCATAATCTTTAGAGCACATGAATATGTTACATTGCATGACAAACAAGACTCTACAGACATAAAATTATGGACCTTAAAACAGGGAGATCATCCTGAATTATCCAGTGGGTCAATTCTAATCACATGAGCCCTTAAAAACAGAGAACTTTCTCTGGCTGTTCTCAGAGAGATTTGACAAAATGGGAAGACGGGTGTTCAAAGGGTGAGAGGGATTGACCCACTGTTGACGGAGGGGATCACATCGACAGCAACAGAAAGAATGAAGGCAGCAGCCTGTAGGGGAAAAGACTAGACCCCAGGCAACAGCCAGCAAGGAAACAGGGACCGCAGTTCTATAATTGTAAGAAACTGAATTTGCCCAACAACCTAGATAAGCTTGCAAACAGAATGTTCCTAAGTGCCTCCAGATAATCCCCAGCTGTTGTTCCGCCCGTCTGTCGGCTAGCTCAGGTTTTGGGTGGCGTAATGACGGTCAGGACAACACAGGCTCAGATTATTGCCGCCAGGCGTGCACTCCGGGCGGCGAGGGTGAGGAGTTTCTCAGGAGGCACCACAAGAGGCTGGCCCCCTGGTCTCCACGGCTCGGGTGTGGGGGGAACCTGGTGTGCTGAGGGCGGCGCGGT
>JAQZBX010028915.1:0-27577 GCA_029593785.1 Cabassous unicinctus
ATAAAAATGGATAAAAGTAAATAAATAAATAAATAAATCCTTTAAAAAAATGTATAGGGGAGGAAGATACAGACTATAGTTAGTAGTAATACTTTGACGATGCTCTTTCATGATTTGTTTAACAAATGTTTCACAACAATGCAGGGTGTTTGGGGAGTGGGGGTGATGTGTGGGAGCCCTGTATAATGTTATGCATACTTGTTTTGTAAGTTCACAATGTTTACTGAACACTTATTTTATGTATGTTCATGTATTCATGTATGAATAATTCAATAAATTGTTTGGAAAAAAAAAAAAAAGAATGTTCTTTCAAGATCTTTAACAAACACACCTCACTTGTACAGGATATTGATAGAGGGCTGGTATGTCAGAGAAAATGCACCAAAAGTAAAATATAGACTATAGTTGACAGTAATAGTTTAACATCATTACATCACTTATAAAAAATGTACCACACCAATGTTAAGTATCAAAAATTGTGGGTGTGGTGGTTATGGGAACACTGCATATTTTATTCTTAGAAAAATGTTTTACACCATAGAAACAACCAAATTTCCTTGTCTGTTATACAGTTTTATGCTGAGGCTTCTCTAAAAGTACATATGAAGAGCTTTTCATGAGAGTCAAGGCATGTATATAATTTATGTTCTACCTGTCAACTCACATAACCTGGGTAAGAAGGTAAAAATGGGATATGGTCAGGTGTCCCAACAGACAGGTTCTTTTTTTTTTTTTTTTAATTTTTAAATAAAATTTTATTGAAGTATATCTTTTATACATGTACACAAACAATAAGTGTATAGTAAAAGTTGTGAACTTACAAAACAAACATGCATATCATCATACAGGGCTCCCATAAATCACCCCATCACCAACACCTTGCATTGTTGTGAAACTTTTGTTACGAACTATGAAACAGCATCATCAAAATATTACTATTAACTGTAGCCCATATCTTACATTTGGTATTTTTCCCCCAACCTACCCAATTATTAACACCCTGTATTAGTATTATATATTTGTTATAGTTCACGAGAGAATGTTCTCATATTTCTCCTGTTTAGCACAGCCCATCTTCTACCACTGGATTCCCTGCATTATAAAGCCCCCTGTTTTGTATAATCCTACTCAGGGGCTCTCATCTTCATACAGAGTTGTGCTTTCATGTCTCAGTCCATTTTAGAACGTTTTCATTACACCAAAAGGAAAAATCCCATAGCCCCTTGTACCCCTCTGTGGTTGTCTTTTAGAATTGAAATAATATCTTCTTTGCCACGCTGCAAAAATATTACAATATTACTGTTAACTATCATCCATAAGTTACAATAGTTGTAATTTTCCTGTGTGTAGCAGTTTGGTATTATTTATGAATTCCAAAAGTACATATTGGATTATGTTTGTAAACTGGTCTGCTCCTCTGGGCATATTAGATTGTACTGGATACAGACGTTTCACTTTTGCTTGATTAAATTATGATTAAGGCTTTGATTGGGCCACTTCAGTAGGACGTTGAGTCCCTGCCCCCTTGGTGGGTAGGGACTCACAGAGAAAACTATGCGGCAGAGAAGAGAGTTTGGAGTTTTGATGCTGAAGCCCCATGAAGTAAACACACAGGAGAAGAACACAGATGAATGAAGATGGCTCTATAGACACAGCAGAGGCCTCAGGAAGAAAGAGAGCCTGATAGTCTACAGCTGACCTTGTGGAGAGACCAGAGCAGCTGAGCTGGGAGAGAAACAAGCCCTGGGAGAGAGATGAGACTTATCCCAGCCTACAGCTGATATTGAAAGAAGCTGGGACCACGGAGCCTTAAGAGGAAGAGGAAGGCTGGACCCTTGCAGACATGGCAGCCATCTTGCTCCAACACGTGGCAACAGACTGGTGAGGGAAGTAACTTACACGTTATGGCCTGGTAACTGTAAGCTTCTACCCCAAATAAATACCCTTTATAAAAGCCTATAGATTTCTGGTATTTTGCATCAGCATCCCTTTAGTTGACTAATATACCATGTATCATCATATTCTTAACACTTTGTAAAAGAACATTCTTATATTTATACTAATAACCACAATCTTCATCTACCACCGAAATTACTGTTTTACATATCCTAGATTATTATCTAGTTTCCTTTCAATTGACATTTACATAGCATAAATGTCAGACATGTCTACCCCTTTTGAGCCACAATCTCATTTGTAAATCAGCAGTGTGCGTTATACTCACTATAATGTTACCACCAACGCTATTCATTTCCATACTTTTACAATGAATCTTATCGAAAATTCTACATACACTGAGCATCAGCTTCCATTCTCAATACACATTCTATTTCCTAGTAACCTATACTCTTGAGTTTACTTCTACGAATTTATTCATCATATTTACTTCATATTAGTGATACCATACAATAATTGTCCTTTCATGTCCGGCTTATTTCATTCAACATAATATCCTCAAGGTTCATCCATGCTGTCATATGCATCCCAATTTCATTTCTTCTTACAACTGAGTAGTATTCCATTGTATGTATATTTGTTTATCCATTCATTGGTTGATGGGGCACTTGGGTTGTTTCTGTATTTTAGAAATTAATAATGCTGCTATGAACAACAGTGTGCAAATGTCAGTTCACGTCCTTGCTTTCCATTCTTCTGAATATATTCCTAGTAACAGAATTGCTGGATTATATGGCAGATCTACATTCAGCTTCTTGATGTACCTCCAAACTGTCTTTCATAGAGTTGTACCATTCTACATTCCCACAAACAGTGAAGGAGTGTAGGAGTATTCCTATTTCACCACATCCTCTCCAGCACTTGTAGTTTCCTGTTGTTGTTGTTGTTGTTTTATGATGGCCATTATGGACATAGCCTGAGTAATCTCAGAGCCTTGGGGTCTCCTCCATGGTGCCGGCAGGAAAGAACCAGACAGGTTCTTTTGAACATCTTGAAAGTTATATAGCTAGATACTTCTATGGGATATAAAGGTATTCTGGTTGCCATAGGTAAGTTTTCTGGATAGATAGAGGCCCACACAGTAGCGAACAAAATATTAAACTTTCCTCCTGGGGAAATCCTGCTATTTTCTCAAATGAGATGGCAAAAAGCTCTGGATTATATGAACCTTGCCTAATTAAAACAACAACAAAAACAATAACAAAACAGGCCAATAAGCCAAGCCCTCTATCTTAAGGCTTCCATTTATGAACCTTATTCCTGTAATGAAATTAAGCCTAAGTATAATTAATGCCTAAGAGTTCCCTCCTGAAAACTTTGTTACTCAAATGCACCTCTCTCTAAGCCAAACTCTGCAAATAAACTGACTACCTTACTCCCAACTTGGGATATGACTCCCAGGAATGAGCTTCCCTGGCACTGAGGGATTATTAACATACATTAATCAGCGATACTTTTGGAGAAAGAACTAGATCAAAAAGGGAAATACTAAATAAAATAGTTTTGTTTTGGCTAAGAGATTTCAAAGTGAGTCATGAGGTCATTCTGGAGATTATGCTTATGCAGATCTCAGCCAGTCTTCACAAACTGCCACAGTAAACAAAGCCTCAAACAAAAGTGCTCTTGAAGGTCCTAAGGACATTTGGACACCAGCCTCATGAAATTAACACCCCCTCAGTGGGCCTTATCTGGGAATATATGTGAATCTATTTTCTCAGTATAAGTATACTCATTTATAAATTCCCTAATCATGATTCTTCTACTCCTTTTATCTGAACCTCTAATTTTCATTTTACCTGTTAAGTATAGTTCTCAGAGACCAAAAGGCTTCGGATTGTTCATATGCTGGTTGAACCCTGAAAGCCAGCACATATATGGTCAATCCTACACTTCAGTTTTTGGGTCTGTCCTGGACAACCAATTAAATGATGACGATGGCACAGCCCCACCCCAAAAACAAGGAGTATCTCCAACTATAAGCAAAACAATTTCATTCCTCTGCCCTATAATATCTATATCCCTTCACAGCCTGAAACAGTCTGGGCAGACGCTGATAAAAGCAGATTTATTGTTACTGTAGTTGTTAATTGAGTAACTTGTAACATTAATACAAAAAATAAATTTTTGTAATTAAAAAAAAAGACATGAATGGCTAATAAACACATTAAGAGGTTCTCAATAACAGTTGTTAGGGACATGCAAATTAAAACCACAATAAGATACCACTTCGCATATGCTAGATTGGCTATAATCAAAAAGACAGATCATAAAATATTGGTAGTAAATGGAGAAACTGAAATCTTCATGCATAGCTGGATAGAATGCAAAATGGTACAGCCACTTTGGAGAGCAGTTTGGCAATTTCTTAAAAATTTAAACATAAAATTGCCTTATGATCCAGCAAATCCTCTCCTAGAAATCTACCCCCAAAAATGAAACTATATGTCTACACGAAGACATACATGTACATGAATGTTCTTAGCAGGATTATTCACAATAGCCAAAAATGGTAATTAATCCAAATATTCATCAACTGGTGAATGAATAAACAAAATGTTATATTATCCATACAATGGAATAGTATTCAGCTATAAAAAAAAGTCAGATGTAAAAAACTATATATCATATGATTACATTTATATGAAATGTCTAGAAAAGGCAAATTTATTGAGAGAGAAAGCAGATGAGTGGTTACCTAGAGCTGGAAATAGAAGCAGGCGATTAACTACAAGGGGCATGAGGAAACTTTTTGGGATGATGAAATGTTCTACAATTGCATTTTGATGTTGATTGAAAACATCCATAAAAGTACTAAAAATCAAGCAACTGTACATTCACAATGGATGAATTTTATGGTATGCAAATTATACCTCAATAAAGCTATTTTTTAAGTAACTGTTACCCAATACCTCTAGCTATGATTTTTCAATACTTTCTAAAATTTTAATTAAAATATGGGAAAATAATTAGTTTCAAATCTATTGACAATCCACAGGTTGACCGTATAATTGATCCTCTAAACAAAAACACTTCTAAGAGAAAAAAAAAGGGTCCTAATAATTATGTGGAGTGCAAAAGGAATAAGCTAAGGCTGTTGCAGGTAAAAAAGGATGTATGGGCTTGTCTAGACTTGCTTAGAAGAGATTGTTATGCAACTGAGCTATTAATCATTTTAAATCAGTTTTTGGATGATTTAGGAGATGAAGAATTAACCTCTTTTCAGCACCATAACTGGTCCATTTAAACTATCCGATCACATATAACAACCTCAACTTCCTCATTACACTGCATTTAATACACAGGTAAACAGGATGTGGTTAGATTAACAAACAAATCTGCATAACAAACCACCTTTATATCCTTTAACAGTGCATCTATCAAAATGTACCAATTTTCCAAATCTCTGTGATACTGAAATTAAAACCATTCCTTTATGAAGAAAAATGCTAAGATTTTTATTTAGCATTTTTGGTGCCTCCAATTGCTTCCTCTCTTTTTTTCATTCATACATTCAATAGTTATTAAAAATCTACTATGTGTCCAGCATAGTGCTAGGTGCTGGAGAGAGAAAGATGGAAAAGGGACGGCAACTGCTGCCCTCATTTCACATCTTCCAGGAATCAATCAGTGCTGTGTAAGAAAGATGGAAACTGATAACTTCAGCTACTGAAAAACTCAGTTAATTTTTAGCAAGTAGCCTGACAAGAAAACTTTGCTTTAGAGTACAGCTCTCCTTTTCTAGACATATTAATTCAAATATTAGTTTTTCATTTTAATTATTTCCGCAATTGAACATTCAGACGATGCAAATATAATACAATAAAATAAGCCATGTTGAACACTCCTTCTCTGCTCAGCACTAATCTGCATTTTTTCTTAAACAAAGCAGCTATGCAATGGACCACTGTGAAAGTGCTTTTGTTCCCAATTAGTTTCATGACCCAATAAAATAGTAGTGCTTCTGGCTACCACCAGGTGGTGGTATAAGCCACAGGCAAGAAGCCAATGGATACATTAACAGAAAGCTTGATGAAGAATGCCTGAGGTGGTAGTCTCTACTTTATCATAATTACCTTGCTGTTCCGAACTTCTAACTAAAAAAAAAATACATTAGTACTGAGAAACTGTATTAGTTTTAGAAAAAGAAGAAGTAATACAAAAACATGAACTGTATTGAAAACTTCCTTTTTTAAAAGAACGTGTCTGATACACTAAATGAAATAATCCTTAAACTGAGATAAAGACAAGTTTAATACTTAATTCTAATCTCTTTGGGCTTAGAAATAGATTTGATGCTAATTCATATCTGTATTTTATATGGCTCTATGTTTTGGTGTTTTATCCTGTTTTTAAATCCAACACAAATAGTCCAGAATATCAAGTTACTTGGTATTCTGTGCCTTTTACACTTCTGTGCCTTTGATCATTCACATGGCTTTTTCTGCTTAGAATCAGTTTCATCGTAGTGTGTGTGTGTGTGTGTGTGTGTGTTTAAAACAGTTAAAATTCTTAAAGCTAATTCAAGTTTTGTTTTCATCCCAGCGGTATAAACAGACCAGGTCACTGCTAAGGACAGTGCAGACAACTGTGGAAGAGGACCCAGAGGACATGCCAGGAGTGAGACAGCTGGTGGGGGTAAGGAGGTAGAAGCCTCCTGAACTGTGAGTGGAGACTAGGATTGCAGAAGGGCTAGTATTCAGGATAGAAAAAGCAAGATGCACAATGGCTGGGTGGCTTTAGAGCACAGCATTTTCAGGACAGTTAAGAATATAACACAAGAAGGGTGTAACAAGGGGAAGAGGTTGGACAACTGGCTAAGGGTGGGTCACAGAGATACCTTCTACCAGGCTAAGGAGCTATGATTTTATTTGTTAATCTTTACACCACTGAAGACTTTTGAACAGGGAAATGACATAATCAATTTTGCATTTTCATAGTTAGGGAAAGGCCAGGTAGCTTAGGAGTTATGTGCATGGACTCGAGCACTGGAGCCTGGGTTCAAATCCTTGCTCCATCATTTATCTGTGGAATGTTGTGCAAATTACTTCACTCTCTATGCCTCAATTTGCTCACCTCTGAAATCAGAATAATGATACTTTTATATCACAGAGTGATTATGAGGAGTAAATGAGTCAATATTAGTCAAGCCCTGAGAACAGTGCCTGGCACTTAGCAAAAGTGTTAGCAACTTTTATTTTTAACAGAGAACTCTAGTGGCTGGTTGGGGGCAGACAAGACAGGGGGCAGACAGTCAGGTGGCTATTATAGAAATGGAAGTGAGAAATGCTGAACTAAGATTGGAACTGACAGAAAGTGAAGCAATTTGAATTATATGAAGGAAGCAGAAATAAAGGAGGAAGAAATCAAAATGGCTTGGTAAATGACAGAATATGAGCTACCCAGAAGAGGTGGAACTACAGTGAGGTTCTGGTTTCTGACTTGAACAACTGGGTGGATAGTGCCGCTATTTTCAGACACAGGGATTCCTAGAGGAAGGTGGGTGTAGCAGATGACAGCAAATAAAGATGCTTCCCCTGATTTGCCTGTCTTCTAAGATGCAGATCACAAACTACAATGTGTAGGCCACTTTACTGTACTTATCTATCCACATCTCTGTATCTCATCACTGGTCTCACACCAAGGCCATGTTTTACCTATTTTCATATCCTTAGTGTCTGGTGTGTTAAATGTTTGCTAAAGGTACTGAGAAGGAAAGAGAGAGAGAGTGGGCAGGAGGGCTGACCTTTTTGATGATGGACAAAAACATAAATGATAACCAAATATTTACCTGCTTCAGATTCAGGAGGAGAATAAAACTGACCATCAGAAAGACCTCCAGGTATAAGTGCTGCCCTCTCTGAAGCATCCTGAACTATCTGGAGTCCTAGAAGAGAAGAAATTCAGATGCTGGGAATGAAGTCAACAATCTTGCAAGATTAAATATAGTAAAATGGCATTATTATTACATTTTTAAAATTCTGAGTATTTTGAAAATCTTTCAACTATTTTAAGAAAGAAAAAATGTTTCATTAAAAAACTATGAGCCAATATTGCATGGATAGATACCAATCAGGTTTTAAAAATTGCCTCATGCTATTTTTGAGCATCTTTCCATTAGTAATACTTACCTCCCTACAAAATCAACAACAATGAAAGCAAAACCAAAAAACCAAACAACAACAAAACTCAGCCAGCTCACATAGTCTACAGTCTGCACTGGGCTAGAAAAATGCCAGCTACAAAGCATAATAACAGGTGGCCTTTTATAAATATACCAAAAGTAATTAAGATGATGAAAAAATACTTGTGTCATAAAAAGGTCCCCTCAGATGCATATTTTAAAAAATGAAGAGAAGGAGACTGAGTTCTATGGGCTGAAATCTGAGTGTTAAGATAGACTAAGAGGAAACATCAGGCCAAATGGCAGGGGCCAGGTGTGTGTATATTATATGCTCTTGACAGCCAAATAAACGCTGCTGATTAGATTTTCATTAGTTGTGTGATCTGCTTCATTGGTTACTTTGAGTTTGGTTCAGTCATTTACTCATTCTAGCCTTAGTAACAGTAATATTTGACATATTTTTTATGGAGTTCAATTTGAGGTTTATGTACAATAAAATAAAGCTACTTCTGTTAACTTTATTTGTCCCTCCTCCATAATACACTGTCAGAAAGGAACAGAGGGCACAGGATAGAAGAAACATCATGGTATGATTAGTAGGATTTTTTTAATCTACTCCTGAATTATAATTCTTGTCTAATAGGTTTCTTTTCTGTAGATGAGATTTTCCAAAACAAAACCAGTTACAAGGATATTTGTTTTCCTCCCTGTTTTTCTGGAGGATATTAAAATTATGATTATACAAGACTTACAAGATACAAGATTTTTTTCCTATAGGGGAGAGAAAAAAGCGACAGATGATTGACAGAGTTATAAAAATGGCATGTCTTGAAAAGGCACAGGTCTCTGATCTGAGCTTTTGACTATGTAGTCTCTAAGAGTGGTGGGTGGATCACATGGACTTTCACTAATGACATCAAGCAGAGGAGTTTCTCAGCCCAATAATCATAAGCTCAATGAATCATTTTGCTTTCCTAGTTAATTTCCTGTGATGTGCAAAGCCACAGTGAGATATTGGCTTTAGCAGGACTCATGACTACACAATGTGAGCTAGCCCTCAGCTATTCGGGAATGGAGAAAGCCTGAGATGGCTAAGCATTTCTCTAGCTTGCCATCTTCCTCCTCTGGACTCCATCTTCATCATTATCCTGCCAATAGTCTGAGCGCTAGGCACTCAACATTTTTCTAATTATTGCCCGGTGATGGTTCGGCTAATATGTCAACTTAGCCAGGTAATGGTGCCCAGTTGTTTGGTCAAGCAAGCACTGGGCTAATTGTAATACAAGGCCATTTCATGGACTTGAATTATCAGTGAGTTGATTGCATAGATGACTGGTTACATTTACAATCAACTAAAGAGACTGCCATCAGCAATGAGTGACATCTCATCGAATCAGTTGAAGGCCTTAAAAGGGGAAGTGATTTCAGCATTCAGAGAGAAAGAATTCCCATATCTACTTCAGATAGCCAGCGTCTCCTGGGAACTCATCAAGAATCTTCATTGGAGCTCCTGGTTTGCAGCCTGCCCTGCAGAATTTGGACTTGTGCATCTTCATGGTCACATGAGATAATTTTATAAAATCTCATACTATTTATAGATCTCTCCTGTCGGTTCTGTTTCCCTAGAGAACCCTGACTAATACAGACCCTTATTCAAAGCCACCCCCTGTTATATGGGTAGCAATGTGATACTGAGGAATTCCTGACTATATTCAGAATTGCTCCCTAAGCTTACTCAAAACTGGTTTAATTTTGTCAGCCCCTAAACAACACAGTTCCGTTTATATGCAGGAAATGTGTAGTGTCCTATGACTATTATTAATAGGGAGAAAAGGTCAACCTGTATGAGGAAAAAGAGGTGTTGGCTATTTTTGTTGTTGTTGTTTTAATATTTTTTTTCTCTACTAGTGTTCACACTTTCTTCCAGGAGAAGTCTGACTCAATGGCAGGAGAGAAGAGCCACATTCTGTTACTATCCTTTCAATTAATCCTTTTTTTGATTTCTGTAGTAGTCACTAAAGAACAGAGAGGCTGTGACCTGCCTAACTCCATCCACCTCCTCCATTCAAATCAAGATGTCTATTTCACTTTCTTCTGGCCTGTCTCAGGATGCTAATTTTGAGAGAAACTTACTGCTTTCTTCCTCTGCTTCTTGAGGTAACACTTTGAAATCCAGGAACCAGGTCTCAATCCAGGCAAGGATGAATGAAATGATGGGCAGCACATAGCCGAAAGCCCCTTGAGAGAAAAGCTGGAAGAACAGATGTGACCAGAGAGGAAAATGCAGTTACCAAGAATTCACACTGGAAAACGAGGCTCCGCCATTACTGATGGTAATTGTACCAAGAAGGTGGACGGACATACCTTAGAGAGGATCACTTTTGCTAATAAAAAGGCACTGGTCACTGCTGTTGTCAACTGAAAGACACATAATCCAGCACCATTTCAATTAGACATTTCATACTGTGAAGGCACCTCCCTCACACAGGTTAGCTATCACCCTTCTCAACCAGGAGCAGGCAGATGCCTGAAAAAGCTATGGTTGGCACCCCAGAGCCTGGCTCCTTTCCACCTAATTCTATTTTCTCCCCTCCCACCCAGGTTGGAGATAAGTGGCCTCTATGTGAAACATATCCCTCACTGGCTTCTTGTGGTTTCCCTTCTCCCAATTTTTAGTAGGCTAGCATGTTGGGAAGCTAAGATTTGGCCTTAAAAAAGAACAACATCCAAAGTCACTCCCACCACTTAAAAGAAGGAACCAGGGAAACATGTAGGCAGGGCTCTCCCTAGGGGTTATGAAGCCCAGAGATAATCCCATAGTACCTGGGCCTTGTCACTCGATCTACTAATATTTTTAGCATGGTGAAACATCACCAAAGTGATTGCCAATAGTAGCCTTGTTGACAGAATGGAGGTCAGGGAGCATCAGATCATGATCAATAAGTATTAAGAAAGTTTCAGCACTTGTTAACAAAATAAAACTGCCAGCATATACACACATACCAGCCAGAGTGAGGTGCTTGGGAGAAAAGGCATTTTACACACTGATACTAATTAACTTTACAGGCTGACACTGACTGCTCTATAGGTACCAAATGGCATCTCCTCCTTCCAGCTTCCTGGACCATTTCTACAAGGGCTTTTAAAATCAAGAATCAAAGACAATGAAATGAATCCACTAAGCCCGGCCTGTCTTTTTAATAATTTGAAAGTAAATATTCAAGATAATGTCTTCAAACTCTCATCAGGAATTTCTAAGTCAACCACTTTTCTGAAACACTGGGTCAAGTTGTCTGAAAAATACATTTTGGAGATGCTGGAATAGCATGTCCGAAATGGGGACAGTTGTAGAAAATCTGGAAGGCATGGTCATCACAGCTATTGTGACACTGGTAAAGGGTATTCAGGAAGGGAAGCCTGGCCAAGATTGTAAGCTTACATACATGAAATGTGAGCTTCATATGAGCAGACAGGCCTAGGGTTCTGTGAATGCTCAGAAGAGATGGCCCAGGTAGATGTGACCCCCAGTGCGATCCAACTTAGCAGAGCTGGTCAAGTCCCATCTCCAGCTAGACAAACCCAAGTGTGGCCCACACTCAGATTGAAGTCTCTCACTCTAATTACTGGACTTGAGGTTATTCCTGAGCAATTCCCTCAAGTCTTATGAGCCTGACATTTCCCCCTGTCTTATCAGAGTTCTCAAAAAGCTGAGTTCAGATGTCTACGGAAAATGACATAAATAATTCAGGCAGAATTGTTTATAATTCTTCTTTCAATCAATAAATATTTATTGAGGGCAAATAGCACATGCCAAGCTCTATGCTAGATGCAAGAAAACAGAGATGAGTTAAAAAGTCACTGCCCTCAAGGAGCTTGAAGTCAACAATAAAAAGGAAGATGGGAGCATTTTTCTTTAAGGATAAAGGAAGGGGGAATGAAACGGAGGGGAAGGCATTACCAAAATAAATAGAACAAGTCATGAAAACTCACTAAACAGTTTTAACCACACAAGAAATTTTCCAAATAACTTTGTGACTACGGTAGTGATCTCAACTCTTATTTGCAAAATGAAGTAGAGGGTGGGTTAGTGCTTGGTCAGTAATCACTCTTGGGCCTCTAGTTTCCCCCTTTCACTCAGTGTCCATAGAGACAAAACTAGTTACTCATTAAATTGGAAAGAAGCCTGGAGTGTGAAACCTCCTAGAATGTGGAAGAAGGCGATGCAGGAAAAATGAGTGGAATCCAACCCAGATTCAAACAGCATCTCCTCCCAGCTCAGACCTGTGGTGAGCAGGCCCTGGCCACCAGCACTGGGGACGGAGGTCATTCACTCATCCGGGGCATACTCACCGCAATTGCCCACCAATGGCGCAGTTTGCATACAGCATATGCAAGTATTAATACTTTAAATCGAAAAACTGCCAAAAGCTACATAAAAAAAGGAGAGGTTATTTAAAATATATACCAAAAAAAATGAAGTAATTTTGAAAAATTTACCATATTATCTTCATTATTCTAGTTTAGCTGAGGACTGCACAAACTGGTGTTGGTCTAAAGACCAGCATTGGGAACTGCTGGCTCTAGAATTTGATTGTATTTGTTCTAAGCAAAAAAGTACTTAATTGTACTTAATTGAACTTAATATGGCTTTCAAATTAACTTCTCATTATCAAAGAAAGAACATATAATTGAAAGTTTATTTTTCCTTATGAGTCCACATATATTTCTAATATCCTTTTAAAACAGAAGAAAATCTTCTGAAAGCTGACTTTTCCATTCCAAATGCAAACACTCACTTTTGGAAAACACCAGGTTCTCATAAAGCTCACCATAAAGCTCTGGGTTACTGGGGTCATGGTGAGAAGTCTGCCTATCCAGTAGCTTAAAACTTTTTACTATGGGTCAGGGACTGTTGTGAAGTTCTCTGTTGCATATTATTATCCCACATAAGCCTTTAACCCAACAACCCCATGAGTTAACTACTATCATTAATCCCATTATAGATACAGGGACACTAAGGTAGAGAGTGGGGAAACTAAGGCAAAAGAGGTTAGGAAAATCGATCAAGGCCTCCAAAGCTTCTTAGACAGGAAACTGGGTTTTGAGCCCAGGCAGTAGGAATTCAAAGAGCAGGCTCTTAAACTATGGCAAAGCAGTCTTAGTAACTCTCATCCACTAAAAAAATAAACAGAATAAAATTCTACCACTACTAGTTGGAAAATATGCTTATCTGGGGTAGAGAGAAGTCAGGAGACTCTTAAGTACTGCCTCAGGGTAAAGGTTTGTCAAAAGTTCCATTGCTCAGGTCCCAAGGTTTCCCAGAGAATGGGTCCATTCCCTAGGCCAGATATGACAGTACTTCCCATCTGAGCTAATGGGTCCCACCTATTTGTCCAGCACCGTTTACTCCCTAAGCATGGAGGCCAGTCAACCCTTGGAGATCTGTCTGGTAAATGAAACTAGCTTCCTGAAAATTCCTGGATCAAGCCATTTCATAAATTCAGCAGGGGATATACGGGGAAAAAAGAGAAACCAACTTTGTTATTATTTGGCAATCATTTCAGAAGGAAGAAATATCAATAGATGTGAGATCTCAACCTGCTCTGCCACCAATTTAGATGACCTTGGAGGGGTCAAGACACTGAAGTCATGAAACTCTATTCCTTTATTTGGAAAAGTGAGGGGATTAAATTACATCAGTGGTTTTTTCAAATATTCTGTCACAGCCAATCACATATTCAACAAAACCCTATGGAGAACTCTAACATACTAAGATAAAATGGAACTTCTCAAGTTTCAGAGGCAGGGAGTGACAGCGAGGAACCCTGACCTCTATTTACTGGGAACTCTACATCTTTCTCCCCACACATTTCTGTAGGCCTCTTTGAAAACAAAACAAAACAAGAGTCTTCTGAGTAGTCTGAAAACCACTAGAACATATAATCACTAAAATTCTTTACCAAAAATAATGATGATGGTGACAATGATAGCAGCTAACATTTACTGACCTGTACCTACTGTTAGGCTAAGTGCTTTCCATGCATTTTTTTATTTATTTTTCAGAACTATGATTATCTCATTTTACATATGAGGAAGCTGAAGGTTAGACCTAGTATATTCAAGGAGTTACAACTAGCAAATGGTAATGATGGGAATCAAACCCAGGTCTGTTTGACTTTATGGTTCCTGCCCTTAATCACCTAAACCACTGCACATACTGCCTCCATGCTTCTACTGACAAAGAATGAAATAGTTCAAATGAATTAGGAGGAATTCACTGTGAATTTTCATAGACTATGCTAGCTTTAGCACAAGTTAGAATCTGACTTATACTGTAAACTATAAAGAAACACCACTGAGATATATCAAATGCAATCAGTCACAATGTGTCACAGAAAGATAATGCATACATTTATTAAAATAAAATGAATGTCTCATCTACAGGGACTTGCATTGATGTAATTCTACAATTGACTAATGCTGCTCAAGATTGCCAATACATAACTTTTCTCAAAAACTTCTATTACAGAAGAATAAAACAGAGAATTATTGAAAATATACCCAGAGAGAATTCTATCTCAAGGCACAAAAGGAATGTCATTTTCATAAATAGGTGAATTCCCCTTTGAGTCATTAGGGTATGTCAGTGGGTTCTCTATTTCAGCCATTTGAAAGAATAAAGGCTCTCCTCTAAGGAAATGGGAATGGATCCTACTGCAGCCCTTCTTTCTTTCTCATTGATCTTCTCTTTCCTTGAGATGATGAGACAATTCCTTAGCAACAGAGAGAGAGTACTAAATGGACCCATAACTAAGGGAGAAAAACGGAATGGAATAGAATCTGAGGCCTACTGAAAAGAAATTTGGCTTTTGGTTTCATCACGTCTGAAAAGATAGATAAAACAGAAAATACTTACAAATATATCAAAATAAGAAGAGTGGTAGTCATAATGTACTACCTCTTTCTCTAACGTGTTCTCAATGCCTCCATTCACCTGCAAGGGAGAGGAAAAAGTAAAATTGAGAGATTTATGTGTAAAAATAAAAAACCATAATGCAAGAGAACAATACAAGTAAGTTTCATATGTGCTTTCTGCCTTTCTTCTCAGAACCCAGCAATGCTAAAATATGGAAGAGAACCCTCACAGTTGTAACTGAAAAGTGCTAAATAGCACTTCTTGAATTCTGAACTCATACAACAAATATAAATGTATAATTAAAAACAATGCCTTTCTTGTAGTTCGTATTTTGGCAATCCAAAATGATTAATAAGAAAATTTTTTCTCTTCTAAGATAAAGTCTTCAATCTTACAAATGTCTAATTTTAAAGAGGCAGTTAACATTTCTCTAGAGCCTCCTTCTCTTTCTGATCACTCTCCACTGTTTTAGGTCTTGGAAGGCCAAGGATCCCCTGGTCTCTTAACAACCATCAATGATGGCACTTACCGTGCCATAGGATAGAGCTGTAAAAATTCTTTGTGTTTTGTTTTTTTCCTTCTTCCTGGCATTTTAAAATTCTGGATTCTTAACTTTTTAGAATCTTGAATAGATAAAATAAGGGATAGACTAGACCTACAATTGTATGAGATAAAGTAAGAGTAAATGATGGAAATCAAGCCTAATATGATAAACTTTCTGTCCTCTCCCAATTGTCCTACCAAAATGAATTTTAAAGATAAAAGTTCAAAATTTTACAAATTAAACTATAGAGAATTTTATTTTTTTAAATCAAGTAAGGGGACATATATCAGGCACCTAACACAGTGCCCAAGCAGGCACTCTACAACTTTTAGAGTCCGTGGATTAGCCTGATCGAAGGGAAAATGATGGGTAACAGCAAATTCAAGTTTCCAGTTCAGAGCGCAGTCCTGGCAGACAAATGCAGATGGTCTGAAAAAGGACAAAATGAAGGGCAATTAACCAGAAAACTGGATAAGGGAAAAAAAGAAGAAAAATGAAAAAAGAATACTTTTACAAGATTCACTAATAGGTCATATTAGAAGAAAAATTACCCCAAGGAAAGGGTGTACTTGGTTAGATACATTTTCATGTATTTTTATGCAAATAGAAGAATACCATAAACACAATTCTGTACCTTAAAATAGCTTAAGGAGGCTTAGATTTCTGTGCAATTAATGTAGATTACTACTATGTTCTTAAGTAGACAAAGCCTGATTGGCTATGGACCCTTACAAATGAATAGAACTGAAAACCCAGAATAATTATCATAAGATATTCAACCATCTAGTCTCATCCCTGTGTCTCTCCACACTAATATCCAGAATGTTAAAAAAAAAAAAAAAAAGATTATTCCAACTGGCTTATAGCAAAGGTAGAATGAGTGACTTCTTTGGGTTAGTTGGTCATGGAAGGCTTCTCTGGGGGTGATATATAAACTGACACCTACATGATAAGAAAGAGAAATCTGTAAATGATAAAGGAGATTAATTCTCTTATATGGAGGGAGCATGACAGAAAGAATTTGTTCCATTCTAAGAATGGAAGGAGTCAAGTGTGGCTGATCTGTGGTGGGCCAAGCGTAGAGGGTAGGAGAGGAAGTCTGAAAGGCTTCTGGGGCTTTGCAAGCCATGGTACAGCATTTGGATTTTATTCTAATAAAATGCTTTGATAAGTCAGTGAAGGGTTTTAACCAGAAAGTGACATTATATGATTTGTGTTTTTAAAAGGACTGTGATTATTATATAGAAAATGGACTCTAGGAAGGCAAGAGAGTAAGAAGGCAAACCAGTCAGGAAGGAACATGGCATGGTAGTTTCAATGAGTGATAACATGGGCTTAGTCAAGGGTGGCAATAGTAAATAGAAATGGAAAGAAGTGACAATTTGAATATATTTTGGAAGTAGATTTAACTAGTAGAATTTACTGTTAAGATTGGATATGGGGCATGAAAAAATACAAAACAAACAAGTCAATCAGTGATGAGACTTTAATTTTGGTCCGAGCATCTGGGTGTTGTTTACTGAGATGAAGAAGGGGAAAAGCAGGTGTATATGTGTGTGTTGGGGACAGGGAGTAGTAGCATGTTAAGTTTGAAAGTCTTAGATATTCAACTGGAGATGTCAGGTAGATCATGAGAGATAGGTAGACTAGGAGTCACTGACTTCTGGAAGATCTACTCTGCTTCAGAAACTAAAACAGTTTACTATTGCAGTAAGTCCAAACATTTCTGTATAGCTTTTAAGAATTAATTGGGGAAAGAAGTGTCTCTTTTAATAAATGTTGCTGGGAAAACTGGATATCCATTTGCAAAAGAATGAAGTGGGACTCCTACCTCGTACCATATACAAAAATTAATTCTAAATGGATTAAGGACCCTAACATAAAACCATAAAACTCTTAGAACAAAACATAGGGAGAAACCCTCAAACCCTGGATTTAGTAGTGATATGTTAGATCTGACACCAAAAACACAAGCAACAAAAGAAAAAAAAGATAAAATGGGTTTCAGCAAATTAACAACTTTTGCTTATCAAAGGACCTTATCAAGAAAGTGAAAGGACAACATACAGAATGGAAAAAATAATTGCTAATCATATATCTGGTAAGGGTTTAATATCCAGAACATATTAAGAACTGCCACAACTCAGCAACATAAAGACAAACAATCCAATCTAAAAATGGACAAAGGACTTTTATAGACATTTCTCCAAAGAAGATATACAAATGGCCAATAAGCACATGAAAAGATGCTCAACATCATTAGCCATTAGGGAAACACAAATCAAAACCACAATAAGATACCACTTCATACCTACTACAATGGCTATTATTTTTAAAAATGGAAAATGGCAAGTATTGAAGAGGATGTGGAGAAATAGGAACTTTCATACATTGTTGGTGGAAATGTAAAATGTGCAGCCATTTTGGAAAACAGTTTGGCAGTTTCTCAGAAAGTTAAGTATAGAATTACCATATGACCTGGAAATCCCACTTCTGGTCATGTACCCAAAGAATTGAAAGCAGGGACTCAAGAAGATATTTGTATACTAACGTTTATAGCAGCATTTTTCACAATACCCAAAAGGTGGAAGCAACTCAAGTGTCTATCAACAGATGAATGGATAAACATACTGTGGGATGTACACACAATGGAATATTACTAGCCATAAAAAGGAATGCAGTTCAACTACATGCTATAACATGCATAAACTTTGAAGACATTTTGAGTGAAATAAGCCAGGCAAAAAAGGACAAATATTGTATGACCTTGCTTATATGAAATACTTAGAAGAAGCAAATTTCATAGACAGATAGTAGATTACAGGTTACCAGAAGCCGACGAGGGAGAAGTGGATGGGAAGTAGAACAGGAAGGGAGAGTTATTGCTTAACAAATGTGCAGAGCTTTGACTAAGATGAAAAAAATTGGGATAATGGATGGTGGCAATGGTAGCACAATATTTTGAATGTAATTAATCTCTCTGAATTGTACACTTGAAAGTGATTAAAATGGGAAATTTTGCATTGTATATATGGTATTACAATAAAATTTTTTTTAAAATACGGAAACAAAACAAAAAAAGCACATAGTAATATTAGTGGCCTACAAATGAATGCCTTGACTTTGTGCTGTCATTAATATAATTTTTAGGTCTGCCCTCTTAAAACTGCTGCTATGCTTTCCTGTTAAACGAGGCATTTCTATTTCATCTCTCACTATACAGCTATTGGTCTTGAAAATATCTTACTCCTTTAAAATACACATTAATTTAAATATTTTCTTTAGTTTATACATATGGAACAAATAATAAAAAGAAACACTTCTTTATTACTATGTCATAATAATGAGCTCTTGTTTTAAACAAAAACAAGGCATACCCACAGTGGTAAATTAACAGAAGGAAAATCTGCACATAGAAACAGTGGATTCATGTTGCATATTACTATGATTGTGGGACAAATTTATTTCTTAATTCACAGAACCAAACTCTCAACTTGATAACTTGTTTTTTAGGTATTTTCCTCTGTTTCTAGAAAACATTTACTTCCATTAAAGAGTTTGCTGTAGTGACTAGTGCTGTGCTGGTTGCCTTGCATCCCAGAAAGAAACCTCTTTCAACTTATAACCTTGACATTAGAGGATCTGGACGAAATCCCAGTAGTGCCACTAACTGTAGGAACTTGGGCAAGTCACAGATCTTCTCTGGACCTTATATGTAAACTGAAGGGATTGGTTGGTAAATTGTTTAATGGGCCTTTTCAGAATTAAAATTCTATCACTCTATGATCCTTTCATGGTCCTTTTAGACTTATTTTTTCTGCTGTTAAAAGGCAAAATTCAAAATCATTTTCAATCAGGAATCTCACCATCTTTTCATTCTCCATTTTAATATATTTCTTAGGAAGCACCTCGGATTGTGCCTGGCAAAGAGTAATCTCTTAGTAATAAGAATTAGCTAATAATTATTGCTACCTAGGTCTTGGCAAATATTTCCCAAAAATAAGTGAACTGCTGAAGGTGCAGGAAAGCAGACAAGTATGGCCTGTAAGAAATGCCTTATGGAAGAGTTTAGTTGTTTGTCAGTAAGGAACATAATCATTTCCAAGGTTTTAGGAAGAAAACGGGTATGAGTTAAATTAACATATGTTATTAAAATGATTTTTGCCTGTGCATTTTTGTTTTTCACTAATCTGGTGACTAAAGAATTTTCAATTATATATGAGATTATATGCATTATATTCATATGGGACAACACTGATCTAGGTGAAACTTGATGAAATACAAGCAAACTCCAAATGCCTTCTAGGATAGCTTTTTTTTTTTTTTAGGAGGTATCGGGGAGTGAAACCAGGACTTCCTACATGGGAAGCAGGCACTCAACCACTGAGCAACATCTGCTCCCCTAGGATGGCCTTTTTTATAAAATAAAAATAAATAATCTCTTGTGCAATAAAGTAAAGCAAAAATACAAGCAAAATCTTAAAATGAGAGTTAGAATTGTAGAAGCAACATCTTAAGAATGTTCAAGAAACATGCTACATTTTATGGTACAAGGGTTTGCAAACTTGGTCCATAAATGGCCTGATAGTAAATATTTTTGGCTTTGTGGGTCTGACGGTTTCTGTCACAAGTGCTCAACTCAGCTACACAGCACAAAAGCAGCCATATACAATATGTAAACACATGGGCATGGCTGTGTTCCAATAAAACTTTATTTATAAAACAAGAAAGGTCTAAATCAGCTGGGGGACAGCAATATTTTCTTATTTGGCAAAAGCTGGAACCACTAAATGAGACAGAAATGATAAGTAGAACAAGAACACTAATTTTTTTATCTTGGAAATATTTCTTATAAAAATCATGAAAAGAAAAAAACTTACATTTAACTCTATTATCCACAGTAAGGTTACAAATAAGAGGTCAAAGGTAACAAACAAACAGAAAGTCCTCCTGACATCAGATATGCCTTTCTTTTCCCGTCCTTCATAGGACTCAATCCTGGCCATGAGTTGTGTGGGATTGATGGGATGGACATTGCGCAAAGAAGCATGAGAGCTCTGGCTCCCATTTAGAGTGTTCTCCATGTCTTCTGGCAGGTGGCTCATCCTGGAGGAGGGTTAAGGGAAACTTTTTCTAACTTCACCATCCCTAGAGAGAAGAGACCTTTGGGGAATAAAAGCAAGACAACATGTTAAATCACAACTCACCTAATGCAACTCTGCTACCCGCACCACCTTGCAACTAATTCTTTAACTGAGCAATTGCATATTGACTGAGGATTGTAACTTCAACACAAAGAGAAAGTAATATGAGAAACAATGCTTGATGCTATCCATTAATACTACAAAATAACTCTTACAGAAAATAATGGCAATAAAGAAGAATGCAAATTTACAATAAGAATGGTCTTGAATTTTACATGTTAACCACAACTGAAAGTTGTGCCTGATAACCTGGAGCAAACCACTTGGTGAAAAAGCCAATCCAGTACCTTTATTATGCCAGGAAGAAAACCTCTATAGTCGTACAGCCATCAAGGCCCATGGATTAGTAAAACATTTATTGAGCAGTTGCCCAGAATATGTGCTCTAGCTAGAGACGACTTGTTTCCTAAAGAAATGCTCTGCACCAAAAGTACATAAACTGAACTTAGCATTTCCCCACCAACTCTTACTTAATGAAAATGCATTTTTCTGTGTTTCATCTTGGAAAAGAAGTGAATATCTGTTCTAAAAAATAAAGGAAAGGAGGGAGGGAGACAGGTAGGAAGACAGGGAGGGAGGAAGGGCGGGTATGTTCTTTTCATGCAAGTGGCAAGAGCACAACAGGAGGGAGGAAGGAAGGAAGAAAGGAAAGAGTACACCCCCAAAAGTTCAGCACTATGCAGGAACTCCACTGATAATTACAGAAGTCACAGCTCCATATGGAGATGGAGGTCTCCTCAAGGCCAGGAGGTGCTTCTATAATAAAAGCAAAAGATGAGTAATCTAACTGATCTTATCTCTTCATGGATGGGGGCCAATGTCATTAAATACAAAGTGTGGTAGATAATTTTGTTTGTCAAATATCCCAGTTTCCCTTCCTGCAGTATCTCCTCCCTATGGGAGGAATACATATCTCTGCTTTATTGAACTCATGTGCCTTTCTTTGGCTATTGTAATATGGGCAGAAGTTTGTGTCACTTGTGGCCAGAAGTCTTGAGAGACAGTGCACAGCTCATGATATTTTCCTTTCTGCCACAATGACTGGTAATGTCCAGATACAGATGAGCATTTTCAAGATGGGTATAAGAGAATTTGGAAATAGACTGCTAAGAGTTCCTTAAAATAATATGGTCTCTTCTGGTCCTATCACTCAAAAACTTTGTCACTCTACATTTGACTCCAAACTTTCTTTCCCTTCTCAAATTTAGGAACAAAAGTCCTTTCTTTCCACACTTTAAAAGTGTATAGTTGTAAAATTGAAACGGCATTTTTAAAAGCAATTTAGTTATGTGAACTAAGATAATTTAAGGTATTCATACCTATACATTTAGTAATTCTATATCTGGAAATCTAAAGAAAATTAACTAATCTACTTCAAGGCAAAAACTGATTTATGATGTTAGAAGTCAGGTTAGTCATTACCTTCAGGAAAAGGGAGAAAATAGTGATTAGAGGAACAAAGTGGTAGAAGTGAAGCATTTAAAGTTGGTGAAAAGGATTTACTGAAATTCTATTTCTAATCTGAGTGGTAATATGGTTATATTCACTTAGTGATAATTTATTGGTCTATGCTATAGTTCAGTGGTGTGTTCACTTGTGAAAAATTCAAAATGCTAAAAACTTACAATCTGTGCATTTCTCTGTATTTTATCTTTCAGTAACAATCTTTATTAAAAAGATTAATAGATTAAAAGATTAATAGATGGGCCCACTTTATCCTGAGACTGAATTTCTGTGGGGGCAGAAAGCAGCCTAAGCCAGCTCTTCGCCTACAAATTCCACTTTGTGATAGTAAAGATCCTGTTTAAGCCCTCAGTTCACAAGATAAAGCACTTAGAAGTGGGGAATGGGATTGTGAAGGAATAACCTGACATTTATAAACACAACCTGCCAGTATGGGAAAGAGGTAAGATAACCCAAAACCACAGAGGCTTTGAAAATAAACATGCGTGCACAGAGAAGAGGACAAAGTGGGAAGGAAGCTAATTCAGACTTATAAAAAATCACAGCAAGACAGACACCTTCATATTCTAAAGGGACCAGTATGAGATGGTGAAAATTATGCCATACCTAAGAAAACTTGGAAATTCTACAGGGTTAATACATGTTCAATTCAACCACTTATTCAAAATTTAATAATATAAAATAGTTCTGCCTTTTGCTTAAATGAAAATGTTTGCTTAAATGAGGCTGCCTATATTTTTTAAACATCTCAAAGTTGGTTTGTAGATAAGATGTTCTAAAAGAAAGAAAAAAAGAAAAATGCACTTCTTTATGTGCCTGATGCTATGAAGTTTGTCAATTTTAGTATGGAAAGTAAAGATCTGGTAGAACTCTACCAAAGTGAATTTATAAAGGTTACTAAAAGGTAATCATTGGGAAAAAAGAACTGGCAGTGGGCAAAGTTAGAGAATTGAAGCATTTACATAACTTCCTGAGCTGGAGAACTATCATTACGAAGCACTACAGCTTTAATAAAATCAGGATCAAACACACCTTTCTTTAGCAAACTGAACACTCCATTATGATGACATTTATTTAGGCCACAGATAACTTTATGCCATATACGCTCCAGGTTAAAATACAATGTTTGACAAATCATTTCAAAAATCTGGCCCATCAGGATGAATTTTAAAACACCAACACATCACTCACATGCAAATTAGTAGTCTCTGTTTAGAGAAATCGAGGAAAAAAAAAAAATCATTTCAAAGTAATAAATTTTTTAAAATCTATAACGGATTTATATAAAATCACCCAGCCAATTGTTTGGTATTACTGCAAATAAAAACTAAATCTTTCCTAAGTCAAGCAGTTAAAATTCTTCCAACAGAAGAATTTTCCAGCAGAAGAGGAAAGGTTCCCATGAGAAGGGGGAAGGGTCAGTCAGGAAAACACAGGAAAAGGCGTGTCACAAGCAAATGGTGGTTATGCCATCCTGGCACTCTCCCGGTGGGGTGTAGCACCTTTCCTGTCAGATTTAAATATCTCCAGTCCTCTGACCCGATTATTCCTGATTAACATGATCACATTGGGATATCATCAGTGCTTTCTGTCACTGAACAACTTAAGTTAATAATTCCCTTTGCCTGCCTCCTCTAACCCTTTTCTAATTCCAGGCTTCTGATTAAACTTCGATATTTTGTGTGGCTAAACAATAGGCTGGTCAGGTTGAATAGGTAAATATTCAGTCTATATGACAGTTAAGGCACTCACTGTAAATTCTGAGACCAGAATGTACACATTCAAGGCACAGTCACTCCCAGAGGCGCTTTGTGAAAAGAAGCCAATAAAATCAGGTTTCTCCATCCACAAGGAGGGTGGGCTTCAGACCCAAATAATGGTGCCAGTAAGCTTTTTTGGGAGGTGGACATCTAGGCTTCTCCTGATGGCCCTCAATCACATCATCTGGTACAAAGTTGTTCTTTGGGAGCTTCTAGAGATACCAGTCAGATACCATCTAATTGATGGGTAGCCATAATATTAGCATATTCTGTATATAGAGTTGTTCAGGAAATAATTAATGCTTTTATTCCGTACTGATGAATATGCTCACTTTTTGCTGCTTTGTTTCTTTCTCATCCACACACATTCAAGGCTGTCTATCAACACTCTAGCCAAATCATTTCTTGTGTCCTTGTATCATTCAATGATAATATCTCAGCAGAGGAAAATTACTGTGTGCACATAAACAGAATTTAACCTTTCAACAATCTGCTTTAAGACTCAGATTTATTTATAAATTAAAATCAATGACTTGGAAAAATAAAAGCTGAAAAACATAGGATGGTGATTTTAAGTCACTCCTTTAACAGAAACTAATTTATCTCCTAAGTCCAAGCCTATTCCCACAAAAACTATTTCAAAATGATATTTCTGATAGTAATATAAAAAATATTAGCAAATGTTTATTTGACATATAATTTATATAGAGAGAGGACTATTAAAATTTAAACATGGCCGGGTAAATGCATATCAGTATTTTCACAATTCATGATGCACACCTAAAACAAATACCAAGAAGCTGAGCCTGGATGTCTATTTTAAGAGGTAAGAAATGCTCTTGATTGTTTTGAAAATTCAAAGCCTGCCCAAGAATATACCACATCTACTTCCTTTACTCCACAAATGAGCACCGAAAAAACTGTCAGTTCTCCTCTGGGCACTGGGGATTCAGCAGTGCCTACTCTCAAGGAGCTTACTTTCCAGGAGGAGGAAACAGAAGTTAAAAGAGAGGTGGGAGTGTTGCAGTTTAAACTGAGTAGTCAGGATGACTTCATTGAGAAGGTAGCATTTGAGCAAAGACAGGAGGTTAGGGGGAAATGCTGCACAGCTCTCTAGAGGAAAAGCACAGCAGGTAGAGGGAAAAGTAATGGCATAGTCCTGAGAAGGGATGGAGTGGCCATGCAGGAAGTTTAGTCCGGAGGACATTGTGGCTGGAGCTAAGTGCAAGAGACAAACGAACAGGAGAGAAGCAGCGGAAGATAATGACAGAGAAGTTCATTATCTGAGGGACCAGGGCCTGTGGAACCATACAGGCCACTGTAAGGACTTTTACTTTGAGATGGGAAGATACTGGAAGGTTTTCAGTAGAAGAGGAGCATGATCTGGCTGAAGCTTTAAGTGGCTCTCTGGCTGCTCTGCTGACAGAAGCACAGAAGCAGGGAAACGGGTTAGGATTCTATGACAATCATTCAGGAGACAGATGATATACTTAGCAGACCAGAATGGTGCAAGTGGTGAGAAGTGGTTGGTTCTAAATACAGAGTAAAGAGCATTTGGTGACAGACTGGGCATGAGGTATCACAGAAAGTGAGGACTGAGGGTAAACACCAAGATTTATGGCCTAAGAAATAGAAGGATGGAGTTGCTAAATTCTGAAATGGGGAAGGGAGAGAGGCAGCCTTGAGGGAGAAGGTCAGTTCTGTTTGGACATATAAACTTTGAGATGTTTATTAATAGATAAGTGGAAATAAAGTAAGCAATTGGATATGAGTCAGGAGTTCAGAGTTGAGGTCTAAGCTAGAGATAAAAACTTGGAAGTCATCAACATATAGATGGAATTTACAGCCATGAGGTCTACATATAATCTTTTCTCTCCATAAAAAGATGTACAGAACAGAAAATAACTATAGTGTGGGCCTTACAAAAGTGCATAAAGAGTTCCCATTTTATTTAACAATATGTACTGAACACCTACAATGTTTAAAGCTCCAAGTAGACATTTCAAAGGATTCAAAAGGTAGTGGAAGGTATTAACAACCAACATGACAGAGATGCTCCAGGGTTCCATCCAACCACAAAAGTTTTAAAGAACAAACAAAAACTAGCAGGAATGTTATTCTCAAAGCTCCGAAAACGTTAAAGGTCTCTGGACAACCAAGAGAATGAGAAAAAAATAGTTGGAAACCACAAATATGATAAGGATTTAGTATCTAGAATGTATAAAGAACTCCTACAACTCAACAACAAAAAGACAAACAACCTATTAAAAATGGGCAAAGGACTTGAAGTCATATTTCTCCAAAAAAGATATAAAATGGGCAATAAGCACATTAAAAGATGCTCAGCATCATTAAACATGACAGATATGCAAATCAAAACCACAATAAGATACTTCATACCACTAGAACGTCTACTATTTAAAAAATGGAGAGGATGTGGAGAAATAGGAACCCTCTACATTGTGGTGGGAATGTAAAACGGTGCAGTTGCTGTGGAAAACAGTCTGGCAGTTTCTCAGAAAGTTAAATATAGAATTACTATATGACCTGGTATAGCAGTTTGATATTATTGATGAATTCCAAAAAGAAATACTGGATTATGTTTGTAAACTGGTCTTTTCCTCTGGACGTATTAGAGTGTATTGGATTCAGAGATTTTACTTTTACTTAATTAAATTATTATTAGGGCTTTAATTGGGCCACGTCAGAAGGGCGTTGAGTCCCCGCCCCTTGGTGGGTGGGGACTCACAGATAAAAGACATGGCAAAGGACAAAGTTTAGAGTTCTGATGCTGAGTTTTGATGCTGAGTTTTGATGCAGAGACTGGGGAAGGAAAGAGATGGAGAAGAAGGATGCAAGGGAGTTTTGAGCTGGAGCCCGGGAAGTGAATACACAGGAGAAGAACTTAGAGGAATAGAGACAGCTCCTTAGATACAGCAGAAGCCCTGGTAAGAGAGGAACCCAAGAAGCCTGAACTCTTGGCAGACGTCGGCAGCCATCTTGCCTCAACACAAGGCAATAGACTTTGGTGAGGGAAGTAACTATGCTTTATGGCCTGGTGACTGTAAGCTTCTACCCCAAATAAATATCCTTTATAAAAGCCAACAGATTTCCGGTATTTTGCATCAGCACCCCTTTGGCTGACTAATACACCCGGCTATCCCACTTCTAGGCATATACCCAAATTAAATGAAAGTGGGGCCTTAAACAGATATTGCTACACCAGTGTTACTAGCAGCATTTTTCACGATAGTCAAATGGAGGAAGCAACTCTCAAGTGTCCATCAATAAATGAATGAATAAATAGAATGTGGGATATACATACAAAAGAAATATTATTCAGCTGTTAAAAGGAATGGGGGTAGGGAAGCAGATGTGGCTCATGCAGTTGGGCACCCGCCTACCACATGGGAGGTCCCAGGTTCAGTTCCCGGTGCCTCCTAAAGAAGATGAGCAAGACAGCGATCTGACGCGACAGACTTCTACAGTGAGCTGACACAACAAGGATACACAACGAGAAAACACAATGAGAGACTCAACAAGCAGGAAGCAGAGGTGGCTCAAGTGACTAGGTGCCTCCCTCACACATGGTCCTGGGTTCAGTTCCCGGTG
>JAQZBX010028916.1:0-12437 GCA_029593785.1 Cabassous unicinctus
GATGGTGAACTAAAACAGTATTTTACTTGCTTACTTAATGTTCAATGTAATGTTGTAGGCAACAATTAATATTTAGTTAATGGAAACAGTGGCCACAGCTACTCACTAGAAGTAGCTGTAATTAAAATTTCACGTGTTCTTAGTATGGAGTGAATACAGAACCTCCATTGTACTGAATATTTATTTAGCTAAACTACCACCTACCTCACCAAGGAAAAACAAGAAATCCAGGCAACATTTGCCCAAGATGACCACTTTTAAAGCCTAGTGAAGCTATCAGGAAATGTTCTAAACTGGTATGTTCTATTTTTCATTGAATGAGCATTTTCTTCAATGCTATCATGTCTATAGATAGATTCTAGGGCATTAGCATATATTTAAACTATCTAAGGTTCGTGTTAAACACAAGCTTATTCCCCTCCTTCATCACCCTGTAAATCCTCTCTGAGGTCTGCTGGCTTTGAGTAACTTGTCATAATGGACAGCATAGGCTGGCCATTGTGGGCAGCCACCCCTGTGAGTGACACTGCCAGGCACTATATTGTAAGGATATCTGAAGAATGGACAGGGAAACTGAAACAGGGTTTGAGGGAAGGAGGAATGAGGGTGACTACTGTAGAACCTGGGATGGTTCCTTTAGGAATTTAAAGAGGAAAAACAAGAGTTTTGTAGTTTCCAGAAATATGACTGCCTGCCAGCTTCTTTCTCTCCTCCCTCTTAGCCTAGCTGCGGGAGAACAGGCAGGCACATGCAGGCTGACTACTTTCCGGCTTGTGACAGCTCCAGATTACAAATGTACAGAACAAGATTACAGTGCCAGCATTCTCCGGCCCAGAGAACAGAGTGGGAGTGGGCTGGGATGAAGTGAAGGAAAATAAGATAAAATAGAGGACATAGAACAAAGAGGAAGTATGGGGTGGTAGATACAGTATTAAGAAGCCATGAGAAGGCTGAGTGACAGAAAGGATGAGGGCATCAGAAGGAAAGCTTTGTGCTGCCTGGGTGTGTGTCTGAGAGATACGTGGGTGTGTTTGCAGAGGAAGTTCTGGGGGCATGTGTGTGTGCCGAATGTGTGTTAGGGTGGGGTTTTATTGATGTAGGAGTGGGAGGGTGTGTGCGGTAGGGTGTGGAGTGTGGGAGTGGAGAGAAAAAAGAGTGCAGAGGGAGGGAGGGCTTTTATGGAGTGCCAGGAACACCCATTTCACAAAGGAAACTTGCCAACTGCCGAAGAGTCAAATCTCCTTTGTGGGAATGATCAGCTCTCCGCAGTGGATTCTGGCCTCAGATCTTACCCCAGGATGTTTGCCAGATGTTTGACCCATGAAGGGAGGGACACAGTTTCTAGATTTCTACCACACCCTGATCTTTCTCAGGGACTGATGTTTTTGCTTACATATGATCATAGCCTTGGTCACAGAGCAGCATTTCTTGGCAGATGGTTTAGTGAATAGAACTGAAAATTAGAAATGAATGTATTCTAGTTTTGGTTTTCATATGATTCTTGGTAGCCTTTGGAACCCTACTGTAATAACTTCTGTATTATCCTGGTTCCCTTATTTATCTAATGACAAGAAAGAATACATCAGCCAGCTAAGGGAAATACAGTATAGAAGAATAATTGCAGTGGATAAATAATTATAAAGACCAACTGGTGGCAATTTTAATTCAGTATGACAAAGTGCTTCTGCTAACTAGAAATGCTCAAAAACAGAAGAGGTTAACATAGGAGGTGGTATGTTTCATGTCATTAAAAGTGTTCAAACATAGGCAGACGACCAGTAGTTTTGTGTTTCGGGGGGAATTCCAGCAGCAGATAATAGGTGTACTTAAGTTACCCAGAAGAATTATGCAAAAATCTGAGATGTTATGATTCTAAGACTATACAGTGTTTTAAGTAATACAGCATTACTGTGAATATTAAAGTGTCTTAGATATGAAATAATTGAAATATTAAATGATCAACCAACAAGAATGTCTACTGTGTGATTAGCATTGTTCCTGGACAATGAACACACAACAATATAAATTCAGAGAGAATTTGAGGCGAAAGTCCTCTACATTAAACCTGAGACAATAAAAGGAGTGGGAGAAGCCTCGGTATTGGTTTGTGTCCAAAGAAGGGTCTCAGGCTCAGTTTAACTGTTCAGAATCGAAAAGGCTGCAGAATGAAAGTCTAGGTCCAAAGGAAAGACATTTGGGGATATGGAGCAGCTAAGGTTGTTGTGGTTGATAGTGTTATGTAATCCGGATTGCTGGGGGCCTTTAAAGAGAACCCAGAAGTCCCAGAAACCAGAAAGGAGAGGACATCGCCATGTGACCAGAGGCAGATATAGAAGCCAAGGAACCCAGAGGGTTGTCAACAGCCAGCGCCAGGAGGCTACAGTCTTCAGGGAAGAAGCAAGCCTTGTTGATATCTTGATTTTGGACTTCTAGCTCCTAAATCTGTGAACCAATGAATTCCTGTTGTCTAAGGCAACCCATTGTGTGGTATTTGTGATAGCAGCTCTGGCAAACTAAGACAGTTGTTAACCATTTTTTAGAATGGTTACTTATTTTGCTTGAATGAATCAGAAATAATTGGATTCCATCCTCTCACCTCAGAACAGATAGTAACTCATTCTGTACCATTTATTTAAAAATATACCAGGAATGTAAGAAACACTTGCTTCCATCATCCACAGCTCAGCTCTCCTGCAGTGTTGTCCATCTGGACCACAAGTAAAACCAAGAATTATGCAAAAAGTTCCCTGAGCAGGCAAAATAGATGTCATTAAATCCATGTACTAAAGCTCATGAGAGCTCAAGGCTTTAGTATTTACATAATCATCATCTCCCACTTAATGTCAGTAAACTGTTACTGCCAATCAGATGTTCTGTATGAAGAATCTGACTGGGAGCTTATTTCCCATTATTTCAAATGGGAAAAAATATAATTTCTTAAAACATAACTAAAATAGTAAAATGCATGTATGTAGGTAACAAACTGTCATACTATGAGGTAAAATGATTAAACAATATTTGCTAATCACCAAAGAACTGGCTTGGTTGACAGCTGCTTTGTATGCTGTGATGTCTGTCTTACTACCAGCATCAGAGAAATTTCCCTTTGTTGACAGTGCACACTTTAAATTCTACCAATTATATTTCTTTTCCCACACACTGCTTTGTTAAACATGTTATATTGAATTTTTACTATGTAAATATTCAGTTTTCCTATAAAAAACATCAGCCAAAAATGACATACTGAGAGATACATATATTCTATTACATTGGGTATTTAAAACCAAGAGATGGTCTATCAGGAAAACATTAACTGGGGAGATGTTTGTGATATATGCCCAGTAGTGTGCTGGAGCTCACTTTTATTAGATCTCAAGAGCCAATTGTTATATTTTCAGGAATTCTGTGAGCTGGTTGCCATCACATTGGTAGGCAGAAATTGGCCATGGTGGGAGGATTTACACCAAAAAAAATATATAGGCAAACACTACAAATCAGGGACTTTTCCTGCCCATAAAAGCTAGGCTGTTAAACATTTATCAGCATACCATTGAGTATGCCTATATTACATTTCATCAAATGTAAGATACCATTGGTTGTTGGATGGCATTACTGTATTAGTGAGGATATGCTAGACTTATGTCATAATAACAAACAATCCCCAAACATCAGTGGTTTACACGACAAAAGTTTATTTCATGCTGCAATGAAGATCACTTGGGGCCTCTACTGTGCTTAGTCATTCAGGAACCATATGCTGGTGGAGGCTCAAGCATCCCTACAAGAGGTTTCTGGGTTTACTGTGGCAAGAGAAGAGCTGAAGAGCTAGATTTCTATGCTTTGGTCAGAAGTAAAACAAGTAACTTCCCCTCCATGTCCCACTGGCCAGAACTATTCACAAGGCACAGCCTACCTACAAGAGGGCTTGGGGGTTGGGAAGAATGGGGAACAGTTAGAATACTGGGCAAGCACCACTTTTCCTGCCACACACACACCATTATTTTATAAGTCTCTAAAGAAAAACAAACAAAAACACTACCAATTAAACTATGACTTAAGGTTTTCTTATAACTGTAGAGTGAGTTATTTAGACATAGATTTTTAAAAGTCATATATCACTCTTTTGCATACCAAGGAAGGTAAATTAATCAAAATAAATGGGTTAAAGTATTCTCTAGAACTTCTACATATTTGTAGGCAAGCTCCTCTGAATCACTTTTGGATTTGGAGTCACTGGCATCTGTGTTTTTCTCCAAAGTATCATACATTGTGTCACTAAGCCCATTAGTGAGGCAGCATGCTCCATTATTGTCTCCAAGATTTTCTTCCAAGCCACTGACACTCATTATGCAAGTTTTAATTGTGGAGCCTTATTGATCTAATTGGAAGGTATTCACAGAAGTGCTCAGACAACAGTAGGTTCGTATTCCTTGCTTAAATATCCTCAGTTTGTTGGCTGGAGTTGAGCAACTGTCCAATCAGACCCTGACAATAACAACAATGTCACTACGTTTTCAGCAAGCTTGTTCTTTAATGGACCGAGTTCTCACATATGCAGGCAACTCCATCATGAACGCTGTTTGGCTGCATGTGATTGTGAGATACCATAAATTATAAGATGTGTCCTGATTTCAGAGAAGCTAAAATGTAAAATTAAAATATAATGTCTTTTAGAATCTATTATTACGTAAGTGGGAGCTTGGACTGAAATTCAGTTTTAAAAGTTTTTGAAAAGTTGATGAGCAGGAGAGGGAAAAGGCCTATGATTTAAAAGCTGTAAGGTGGTTTTCCTCCCTAGAGATGGCATGTGGAATTTACCTGCATGAAAGATTGTTGTTTCAATTTGGAAAAATGATCAAGAGGAGTCATTTAGATATTGAAGCATAAGCAAAGGCCTTGCTCTGAATGGGTGATTTTTAACCATGAGTGCTTCATAGTTGCTGAAGTCTCTATATTATAAATCAACAACAAATGCCTAATATTGCATCTCTGCACATTGCGATTCCCCTAGGTAAGTATTTCCTTCAAAGTGTGAATTTAGATTATACTGTGCCTGAAAACTAGCACTTATTCATCTGGAGAGAGGCAAGGTCTTCTCACGCTAGCAGACAACACACAAAGGAACTGAACTGAACTTGGTAGAGCTCATCTAGGCCTGGACTGTTGATGTCTGAGGGCTGTAACAGGTTGAATAATCTGGAAGGTATGAATGTTGGACTACTGCATTTTGACGTAGTATCCTACCAGGCACCATATAATAAATTAATGATTCTGCTAGTCTGTCTTCTTAGAAAAAGTAATAAGATGCTAGGAATAATAAATGATGATTGGAGAAGTGGACCTTGGACTGGAGGAAGGAAAATTGTTCTTCTCTCCTCTGGCGGCTGGCCGTGGGCTTGTGCTTGGTGCTATGGATACAGCTGACCTGCTCTCAAAGTTGGATTGAGCTGGATAGGGATGGGAGCTAGACAGGAATGTGTCCTGAGAAGAGCATATGATCTGAGAATGGGTCTGAACCCCCCTAGGGTCAGGGGTGAATTCACCTGGTAGCCCACCCAGCAGTAGCACTAAAATGTACTTCTCTTCTGTATTCCCCAAACTCCAGTTAAGCTTGTTAAAAGTGCAGCCGGTTCTCCAGGGGCAGAAGTGAATTAAGAGAAGGCTCTGTATCACACCTGTGATGATATGACGAGGGCCCTTTCCTCTGAGGTCAAAGAAGTGGGTGCAGCATATTAGAAGGAGTGAAAGGGTTTTCTGCAAGCCCATTCATAATAGAAAAAAAAAGAGAAGCAGCCTGAAGAACAGGAGAAAAGACCAAAAATTTTATTTATAAGTAAGCACAAATACTGAAAGAAATGAAAAAAAACAAAACAAAGCAAAAAACAACACTAGACATCCCTGGGACCAGGGTATAGTCAAATCAGTGCTACACATCTCAGTTAACCTAAGATATCACTCCATTACAGCCCAGAACAACAATGAATGCTCATCGGGACAACTTCAAGTTCTCAAGGGAAGGTTAAGTTTGGCAAACAGTTTAAGATCACAGGAAAGCTCGTACCACCATTTAGAAAGATTTTTACACAATTTGGTTAATATGAAGAAAATACTTGTTTATTATGGATATTGGTTTTTCTGAGACACCTGGATAGCCAGAGATTAACTGTGTCCAGTTTATGGCACCAGCACTATAGGACATTTAGAAGACAAACATGGTGTTTTCCCTGAAAGCATTTGGAGATGTTCTCTGTGTGTTTCTAACAATACTTTAGCAGCTCATCCAACAAATCTAACAAGGATGAATTTATCTAAATCTTTCTTTATCCTATTTATATTTGTGGACTATGCAACATCTTGAGGATAATGAGTTCCATATGTTTACTACCCACTGTATAAAGTAATGCCATCTTTTATTTATCTTTAAAGTACTTTCATAGAATTTCAATGGGTGCCCCGGAGTTTTAGCATTCTAGGATTTGAGGATTTTCTCACTCCAGGGCCACAGCTATCATGTACAGGTCTTTTTGCAGGTAAGTCAAAGGCCCCTGAGTGCTCAATTTAAGAATGGGTGGCCCTCTTTTGGGGCAGAGGCAGCCCTATGCAGGGTGCATGGCTTGGTGAGCAGAGAACAGGCTAGATTTCAGCTTGCACTTGCCTCCCTCTGCCTCCCCCCTTTCCCTGCCCTTGGCTTGGAGCCCTTCAGGGTACAACAGGTACAACTGCATTTAGCAGCCCTGGGCCTCAAATATCTAGGCGCTTCAAAGATTTTACAGATATTAATAATATCCTCTCTTCCTAAGGAATCTTAGTCTTTCTGTTCATTTCTAATTTTGGGCCAAATGACCCTTCTCTGCCTTTCTTGATGTGTGGGGCTCAGGCTGAAGGGCAGCTAGGCTCTCTCTGCTCCCTCCTCAGTATCCTCTGGATTCAGTGACGTCAGCAGGCTGGGGGGGGCGGGTGTTGGGGGCTATAAAACTGGGGCCAGATGAACAAGGCGATAATGGATTCCATTTTGAGGGTTTCAAATAGATAATTCAGAGATGATCATCTTATAATTATAGTTTAGGTTAATTTTCCCTGACTCACTGTCAGGTAGTTGGTCATGCAGAGAATTATTGGATACTTTGTCATCCATTTTCCAAGCTTGGTGAGGTCTTACTTCATTTTTATCATCATCAGCTTAGAATTCTACCCCCTGAACCTGTCACCTTATAGATTCCCATTCTATATTTCCTTTATACTGAAGATCATGAGTAACCCCCTCCTTTTTAAAACATTTTTAAGCCTGTTGTCTTTTTAGATATACTCAGCTAGCACAGTGCCTAGAACTTGGCTGATAACGAATGAATGAATGAATCAATGACTGTATTCCCTTTAACATCAGTTTTGGTTTCTTTTGTTATTTTTTATAAGCAGCCTCTGATGTGAACATTAACATGATCCTCATTTGCTCATTCTGCTCAGTGAACACTGGAAATTCAGTCATGCATAGTTTATGTTTTAGATTCTAGTATGTTGGACACAGCAGTTAGTCATCCAGTGAAACAACATAACTGTTCAACTTTCTTCCCAGACCTTCATTGCCATATTATTTTAAATATATCAAGTATTTTTCAAACTAAAATTTTAAATTTCAATTATTTCTAGAGATAAAGTGCTTACATATTTTCCTTCTTTCTAAAATAGTAGAGGTTTTCTTGGGAAGAAACATTCCAGACCAACTCCATTGTGCTATTTTCAATTATTTTAATTACAGTTTTGAAAAAACTATATTATAAAAAATGTAAACACAGAAAAATAGGGAGAATAGTAAAAGGAACTCTTAGATACCCATCATTCAGCTTCAACAATTATCAACAGCTCTTGAATTTATTCGTTGCTTTTTTTTTTAAACATGCCTTGACTTCTATTTTCCTTCTAACCCTGAAATTCTCAGGTTTTCCCTCCTCCAACAAGGATTTTTATTTTAACCTTTTGTGGAAGGTTGCACATTTATTTATGCAATCATAAGTTCCCAAAATCTCCATGGGTATTATACACAGAATGACATGAGCTGCTACCACCTTATAGTATTGCTGGATATTTCTTTGTGCTAATGGAGACAATTCTCCATGGGTCTCTCATATTTCTGCACATCTTGCAAGAAAATCATTGATTGCCCTTTGTTCCAATTAAAGGATATTTGTATAGTGAAGAGCCTTTTAACTCAGAGGTAGTATCTCCATGGAGAAAAGGGCAGGCATCCTTACTGACCATTATAAAAGGGTTCGGGTTCCCTTAACATATCTTATTATTTATTTATTTATTTTTTGTCTTCTCTTATTTTATTTTGAAAGAAGCTTTAGATTACATAAATGTTACATGGAAAATATAGGGGATTCCCATATACCCTACCCCCACCCCCTCCCCACTTTTCCCCATTAACAACGTCTTTCATTAGTGTGGTATATTTGTTGCAATTGATGAGCACATATTGAAGCATTGCTACTAACTATGGTCTGTAATTTACATTATAGTTTATGCTTTGCCCCGCACAATTTTATAGGATTTGACAAAATGTATAATGGCCTGTATCTGTCATTGCAATGTCATGCAGGACAATTCCAATGTCCCAAAAATGCCCCATATTACACCTATTCTTCCCTCTCCCTCCCCTCAGAACCTCTGGTGACCACTGCCTTTATGTCAATGATACAAGTTCTTCCATTGCTGGAATAATAATAAATCTACTTTAGTCCATGGCTGCATTCCCTGCTTATGTTTGTTCATTCCTCAGTCTTGAGGATTTGGGGATGGTGATGCCCACTCTGTTTCTGATTGATAGGGGTAACATATCCTACCGTGTGTTCAGGTTTTACCTGATCCTTGCTGAATCACCCTGTGGGAATTGGGGCTTGAGGAACTAATGCAAAAATGCTGATACTTTGGTTGCTGCTATTGCTGTAACTATTCTTTTTTTTTCCATCTCTGACCTAGAAATCTCCTGTTTTCTACCAGCACCCTGGTAGAAGCTATGACAGGCTAACTTACTGGTTTGCAAGTAGTGGAAAATCTCAGACCCTTCAGTTCAGGTAGGTTTTGGCAACAAAGATATGGCTCTCTGAAAGAGGAAGAATGAAGTCAATTAACAATGGTGTTGAACTGACCAAATTGTATGCCCAACTGGGCAATAAATTGTCCTCTACTTTATTGCCTGTTAATGAGAAGGCATGGAGAAGGTGGTTGCAGGTCAAGTATGAGGAAGTAAGACGGGAGGAGTTACTTGAACACTGCTTGCTGCTAAGGCTCCTCTGGGCGGGGGTGGGGTGGGGACACTTCCTCACCAATCTAGCTCTCAACCTCAAATCTGCCCCATTGTACCAGCTAGATCTAAGATTCGTCCTGGGTGTGCAGAAGATTCCATCATCTTTCAGACAAGTTACAGAGACACAGAAGTATACTGAGCATGAAAGGAGGGAAATTTGCTACCACTATGGGCTAAAAACAGATAAATCATTAGAACTTTGGATGGTTCCCTTGGAAGATGAGGGGGTAGCATGTGTGATGTTTATTAAGAAAGAATGGTAAAATAAAAAAAGAAGAAGAAGGAAGGAAGGAAGGAAGAGAAAGAAAGAAAAAGAAAGAAAGAAAGGTAACGGCTGGGCTTTCTTACAGCTCAAATCCTCCGGGAATCTATAATGATAATCTTAGATCTATTAAGTGGTAAAAGTAAAAGACTCTTGGAATTTTTGCAGTGGCTTCTGGTTGCTGTAAGAGAGCTTTGGCCTTCTTTGGGAAACAGAAAAACTCCTGTGGGAAACCATAGGGGAGGCACTGACTGGTATCCAGGCTCTTCCTGGCCTACATAGGCCGGTACAATGTTGATGAATGAGAATGAGAAAACCATCTCTCTCACTCCTTAGCCCCCAGCCTCATTTTTTTAAGGAGAAATAATTAGAGGTGGGGTCGAGGTCTCCCATATATATCCATCTCAGTATGCTGGGATACTGGGATACTAATGGGTAGTTTTTATGGCTTTTATGGCCATAAACTTTTATGGCTCTGTTGGATATGAGAGCCCAAGTCACTACCCTACCCCGGACCCCTGGAAGGAAAAAGCATGCAGATTCCTTCAGTTAATAGGGCTTGGGCAGGGTTCACAGCAAAGAAAGGAAGTTAACCTGACCTTCTGGGTAGAGCCCTTTGGGCCAATTCAATGTACTGTTGTTGCTGTTTCCACATCTCAATGTATAATAGGACTTGATGCTTCCCTGTCTCCTGTCAGAAATGATTCTTCCAAAGGGGAAGAGGTGCGTGTAGAGAAATACTAGTGAGACAAATAAACATTTTACAGTGACTAGGGAGTTTAGGTACTGCTGCAGGAGCACCAAAAACATTTCGGAGGCCTTGCCATGTGAATGATCTTCAAGTGCCAGTGGCAAGATGTGACATCAGTCAGTAAAACGGATTCAGTTGCAGTCACAATGTTTGGAATAATTGGTGCTATGGAAGCAACAACTGAATTCAGTTGCCAGTGTGTGCATCATAATTTAGTTTGAGTGCCTCTATCCTCTTAAGTCCAAAGCTTTCACTATATAGATGATGTCCTGTTGACTGGCAAGTTAGAAGCGTCGGTTCAATGGCCCTGGCTTCAGTATTATCATACCTTCTTTAGCAGGGGTGGCTGATAAACCTTGACTAAATTCAGGGATTTCCTGGCCAAGTAAAGTTTCTTGGAACTATGTGGGTAGATTCACAACACTCATTCTCTCTGTCAAGGAAAACTGTTGACTCTTTGGCCCCCTACCACCATAAGGAGGCCCATATTGGACTCTTTGAGCACTGGAGAGAGTACGTACCTCACTTGGGGATTCTATTTGGTTTGTTATATCAACTAACCAGCATATCAGCATCCTTTGAGCGAGGCCAAAACCATAGGCCTCATTGAAAGCTGTCCAGCAAGTTATAGCATGCTTTCTACTTTTGTGGCCCATAATGACCTAATGACCTAATGACCCCTTTGAGTGAGAAGTCTCAGTGACTGATGATTTTGCTGATTAGAACCTTTAGCAAAGGGGCAGCATCCACCCAGAGATGCCCCTTGGAGTTTTGGACTGTACCTCCCTGACATAAAAAGGTAGCCACTGTGCTCTTGTCAAAACTGAATGCCTGACCCATGGAAGCCTTGTGACTCTCTGACATGATATTCCTATTTTGGGACGAGTCAACTCAGACCCAATGACTAACAAGTAAGGAAGGGCCCAGCAAGCTTCACTTGTCAAATGGAATAATACATTCAAGAAGACAATCAGCTTTGCCTCAGCAGCATCTAGGCTGTACATGTAAAGTGGTACCTATTCCTTTGGAGAAAACTCTATCCCCCACTTTGCCAAGTGAAGCAAAGCCACTGGTTTAATGGGGTCTTCATTTTACAGAGGTTTCCCTAAATGCCTCGGCCTGGCTCAATGATTGTTTGTCCCTGGGCTGCTGTGCTGTGCTGTGCTGTTCAACCTCTACACTAATAGCTCTGGCTGATACTCTTCTTGAAGACCCTTGCTATATTTTTACTGACTTTTGAATTATTGCCAATGGCCTGGCTGTTTGGCCTGCCACTTAGAAATTACAGGTTGACAAATTAAAGGCAATCCTCCTTTGGGTCACGAACTGTGGAAATAAGAGTCCATTCTCCGATGAGATCACCTGGATTCAAGTTGTTAATCAAGCCTATACTGCCCAGATTGCCACCACTTCTGCCTAGATCCATCATTGTACTGGACATGGCAATGCTTCCACCATCGTAGACTGGGCACAAAGTAAAGGCCTCCCTGTTTGTGATACAGAAGCTACTGCTACATGCCAGGGTTGGACCCCTGACAAGGGACACACTGTCTTACAATGAGGGAGGACATCACATAGAGCATTGACCACACCCACTCCTGGCAGATTGATTTCATCTGACTTGTGATCTCCTCTCAGGGCTATCGATGGGGCTTTACCACTATGGACACTTTTTTCAGGTTATGGTGCTTTTGTTCCACTCTGATCAGCCAACTTTCCACACCATTTCAACTTTGAAATTAATCCATGTCATGTTTTTCGTCATCTGGACTGTTTTCGTCTGACAATGGTGTATCTTTTGTGACAAAAGCCACTCAACACTAGGCTGATAGCCAAGGTATTTGGTGAATTTTCCATGCTCTCCACCATCTACAGCATTTGGCATTGCTGAGCATTGGAATGGCCTTCTCAATAATTGACTCAGTAAAATTTCTGACTCTTCCTCCCTCCCTTCCTCCTGGTCCATAGTCTTTTTTTTTTTTTAAAGATTTATTTATTTTATTTTATTTATCCCCCCCTTGCTGCTTGTGCTGCTGTGTCCATTCACTGCGTGTCTTCTCTGTGTCTGCTTATCTCCCCCTTGCTGTGAGGTCTTGCCGCATCAGCCCACGGTGCCTCGC
>JAQZBX010028916.1:12537-27682 GCA_029593785.1 Cabassous unicinctus
GGTGTTCTATCTATTGCGCCACACCCGCTTCCTGCCGTGAGGTTGCTGCATCAGCCCACCGCACCGCTCAGGCCGCCGTGCCCTCACAAGGAGGCCTCGGGACGCGAACCCGGGCTTCCCATATGGTAAACGGGGGCTCTATCCACTGAGCCACACCCGCTTCCCTGGTCCATAGTCTTAGTAAGAAGGTTTCATCACTGAATTCACTCTTCCTGGAAAAGGATCATCTCCTCTCAGCTGCTTCCTGGGTAATGATTATGTTGAAAGGGATGGGGTGTTATACAAACCTATATTGAAGATTCAAGATTCTGCTATTGAGGCAGGCTAGTTAGGGAATAAAGAGACCAATCTGCGACCTGGCAGAAAAACCGCCGCCATTAAACACATGGCCATGGATACCCCACAAGATGGTTGCTGGAAGAACCTTGAGAGAATCCCCATTCGGAACAGGATTTCCTCCGGAATCAAGGAGAAACCCCGTATATTCTCAAGGGGCCTTATCATTGGGTCCTTCTGGGGGATTGAGGGGTAGGGTAATCAATCAAAACAGCAAACAACTGGGATTCTTCCCCTTACATTAGCAAAGGGGTGGAATAATATATGGTTTAAAAAGCAAGCCCGAAATCAAAACTAGCCCTGTTCTTGCCTTTTTTCCCCCTCCCTGGATCAGCATGCAAGTAAACCTGGAGATTTGTAATCTGTAATGGAGAATTGTAGTCTGTAAATCAGCCCTCTTTATCTCTTTTCAGCCCCTTTCCTCTCTACCTGGGACCCAAAATCTGCTATTTTCTCCCATTTCTCTTCTCTCAGTTCCTTAATAAATTTCTGGCCTAACTAATCTGGCTTGCACTTACAGTTCGTTTTTTGTCGCTTAGCCAAGAACCTAGAGAAAATCCGGCAACACTATGACCTTTTATGGGCATGATGTTTTTATTTTTCTCCTAATGGCAACCCCAGGCTAACCTGATTGGTTCACCTGCTATTTCTGTGAGTAATAAACTCCCCTTTGCCTCTGATGCATGAGTCTTATTTCTTCCATAAGAACCCATGAAATTATGGCAGGCTAAATTTTTAGCTTGCAGGTAGGGTAAAATATAAGACTCTTCATAGTTCTTGACACTATCCCCACACTAAAAGACAGTCAACTATAAAACAATCACAGCATACAGCTCTACAGAAAAGATGTTTGTTTTTTACCTTTCTGCCTAGTGTTGTCCAAACTGATAGTGATATCTCTGTTGCATGCTCTTATGGACTCAGCAAGATTATACTAAGAATATTTTGATCAAAAAAATCGAAATGAGTAGGATTCAGGCACTATTTGTTCCCTTTGCATTACCATGCAGGGCGAGAAACTTTGTATTTTCTTTGCCAGTTGCCATCATACTTACAGGGTCAAGGGTGTGATTACCTACAAGAGTGTGCCTCAATGACCTTTCCTCAGTGCTAACACAATGTGCACAACAAAGAGCCTAATTACAGTAAAGATTGTATGCAGCTTAAATCAGGGTTGCCTAATTGAATCTAGTATTGTTGCCGATATCCATTCATATGCTTAAAGAATTTGTTGTGAAAGCTTCTCTTATGTTTATTAGTGTGATTCAGCCTCCATGCAGTGAGATTACAGTTCAGAAGGTTCCTGGTACTGTTAGGATAATGCTAGCTTGCGCTGTATATGTGAATGCGTGCGTGTGTGTGTGTGTGTGTGTGTGTGTGTGTGTACTGCCTGCACTTCAGAACCTTTTCATGCAGTCAAACCCAGGCTGAATGAAAGAACTCTTTTCTCATTTACTAAGAAAGGTTTCTGTGGTTACCATAAAGCACAACTTCCAAAGGTCTTTGCTTATATTAGCCAATGTGTGACAGTTGTGACATGCAGTTCTTCACATGTCTTCACACACACACAATACCTACTATTCATGGAAACCCCATGAAGCTTTGGGGCCTGGAGACTGAAGAGGTCTCAAAGATAGACCTGGAAACTGTCATGGGCAACTGCCCAGCAACTGGACTATGACATATTGTTGTTGGGAATTTGTGGATAATTCAATGAACATATATGGAGTGTCTACTATGTACAGGTGTGGTGTATACAGTAATAATACACAATTGCTGAAATGTTTGTCCATGAATAGCTAGCAGTCTACTAGGGACAGCCATGAATAGGCCTGCAAACCAATAATTACTCACATGTGGACATGGATGCAAATGGCTAAATGGGAATGCAGAGGAAGAAATGATTTATCTACTTGGGATTAAAGAAAATTGAGAGTAGAAAGTGATTTTGGGGTCCATTACTGTGTTTGGGAATGCTGAATATTACCCTGCATTCTAGGTACCACGAGGCTCTTATTTCTCCAGAGGGGCAAAGGGAAAGGTGAGCTTTGGAGTCACACAGCCCTGGGTTTGAATTTCAGCTCTACCATCAACCACTTATTAGGTAACTGAGTAAGGTATGTAGTTTCTTAAACTATAGAGACCTAGTTTCTTTATCCTTAAAATAGTAAAGATGGTATCACCTCATTGAGTTATGAGGAGCAAAGAAAATAACCAAGGTGGGCAGATGTGGCTCAAATGGTTGGGCTTCCATCTCCCATATGGAGGGACCTGGGTTCGATCCTCGGGACCTCCCGGTAAAATAAAAAAAAATATAGAAGGCACACGGGCGTGCCAGGCCCCCCCCGAGCCACACAGCAAGATGATGACATAACAGAAGAGAGACACAGGGGAGAGCCAAGACGAGACACGCCAAAAAACCAGGAACTGGGGTGATACAGGTGGCAGAATGCCTCTTTTCCACATCGGAGGTCCCCAGGATCAAATCCCGGTGAAGACAGGAGGAGAAGGATGAGAGGAGAGGGCAGGAAACAGACACAGAGAATTGCCCAGCGAATGGACACAAAACAGCAAACGGGGGTGGAGGAGGGTAGGGGGGTTAAAATGGATAAAAGTAAATAAATAAATAAATAAATCTTAAAAAAAAAAAGATAACCAAGCTAAAGTGTATATACAATAGGTGCTCCATATATGTTAGTCTCCCTTCCCCACACCCTTCACTCCCACATATTTGGCTCCACTATGACATAGGATGATGTCCTCATGACAAGTCCATGTCTGAGTTCTACCCAAGGGAAGAGGGAAGAGAGCCTAGGCAGGTGATTGTGTCCTACACTCCCAGTAAACAGTCATTCAGGAATTCATGGCAGATTTCAGAGTACTTTGAATTTGAAAGTCAAATATTTAAGTGTAGGAAAAGGAGAAACTCACTAACAACAACAACAATAATTTTGCTGGTTGCTTTACATACATTATCTTTTTTAATCCTCACAAAAACCCTATGATAGAGGTAGTATTTTCCCCATATTGAAAATAAAAAATTATTTTTTCTACCTTCTGTAATATTTAGTATTATTTAACTCATTTTCTTTTGTAGTTATAGCATTTTGAGATAGGGTTTTTTTTCTTAGTAAGGCTCCCAAGTTTAGGTATACAAGCATCCCTTGTTTGTGCTTCACTTTATTGCACTCTGCAGTTATTGAAGGATTTTTTTTAAAACAGACTGAAGGTCTTCCTCAAGCAAGGCTATTGGCACAATTTTTCCAACAGCATGTGCTCACTTCATGTCTCTGTGTCACATTTTGGTAATTCTCATATATTTCAAGCTTTTTCATTATTATTAAATCTGTTATGGTGATATGTTATCAGTGATCTTTAATATTACTATTGTGATTGTTTCAGGATGCCATGAATCACACTCAAAATAAGACGGCAAACTTAATTAATAAATGTGTATGTTCTGACTGCTCCACCAACCAACCGTTCCCCCGTCTCGCTCTCTCTCGTTGGACATCCCTAATCCCTGAGACACAACAATATTGAAATTAGGCAAGTGTCTAACCCTACGATGGCCTCTAAGTGTTGAAATGAAAGAAAAAGTCATATATCTCTCACTTTAAATAAAAAGCTAGAAATGATTAAGCTTAGTGAGGAAGGCATGTCAAAAGCTGAGACAGGCTGAAAGCTATGCCTCTTGCACCAAACATTTAGCCAAGTTGTAGATGAAAGGAAAAGTTCTTGAAGGAAATTAGGAGTGCTACTTCAGTGAACACACAAATGATAAGAAAGTGAAACAGCCTTATTGCTAATATGGAGAAAGTTTTAGTGGTCTGGATAGAAGACCAAAGCAGCCATAACATTCCCTTAAGTCAAAGCCTAATCTAGAGCAAGGCCGCAATTCTCTTCAATTCTGTGAAGGCTGAGAGAGGGTGAGGAAGCTACAGAAGAAACGTTTGAAGCCAGAAGAAGGTTTGTTCATGAGGTTTAAGGAAAGATGCTTTCTTCATAACATAAAAGTGTGCAAGGTGAAGCAGCAAATGCTGATGAAGAAGTTGCAGGAAGATATCCAGAAAATCTAGCTAAGATAATTGATGAAGGTGGCTACACTAAACAACAAACTTTCAAGGTAGATGAAACAACCTTCCGTTGGAAGAAGATGCCATCTAGGACTTTCATAGCTAGAAAGGGGAAGTCTATTCCTGGCTTCAAAGCTTCAGAGGACAGGCTGACTTCCCTTGCTAAGGGCTAATGCAGCTGGTGACTTTAAGTTGAAGCCAATGCTCGTTTACCATTCTGAAAATCCTAGGGCCCTTAAGAATGATGCTAAATCTACTCTGCCTGTGTTTTATAAATGGAACAACAAAGCCTGGATGACAGCACCTTTGTTTATAACATGGTTTACTGAATATTTTAAGCCCGCTGTTGCGAACTACTGCTCAGAAAAAATATTCCTTTCAAAATATGATTGCTCATTCATAATGCACCTGGACACCCAAGAGCTCTGGTGAAGATGTATAAAGAGATTAATGTTTTCATGCCTGCTTACACAACATCCATTCTACAGCTCATGGATCAAGGAGTCATTTTGACTTTCAAGTCTTATTATTGAAGCAATAAATTTTGTAAGGCTATAGCTGTCATAGATAGTGATTCCTCTAATGGATTTGGGCAAAGTAAATTGAAAGCCTTCTGGAAAGAATTCATCATTCTAGATGCCATTAAGAACATTTGTGATTCATGGCAGGAAGTCAAAATATCAACATTAACAGGAGTTTGGAAGAAGTTGATTCCAACCCTCATGGATGACTTTGAGGGGTTCAAGACTTCAGTGGAGGAAATAACTGCAGATGTGGTGGAAATAGCAAGAAAACTAGAATTAGAAGTGGAGCCTGAAGATGTGACTGAATTGCTGCACTCTCATAATAAAACTTGAATGGATGAAAAGTTGCTCCTTATGGAGAAGCAAAGAAAGTGAAGATGCCATGAACATTGTTGAAAAAACAACATTGAATTTAGAATATTACATAAACTTAGTTGATGAAGCAGTGCAGGGTTTGAGAGGACTGACTAATTTTGCATGAAGTTCTTCTGTGGGTAAAATGCTATCAAACAGCACGGCATTCTACAGAGAAATCTTTTGTGAAAGGAAGAGACACCGATGTGGCAAGCTTCACTGTTGTCTTAAGAAACTGCCACAGCCACCCCAACTTTCAGCAACCACCACCCTGATCATCAAGCAAAAAGATTACGATTCGCTGAAGGCTCAGGTGATGCCTAGCATTTTTTAGCAATAAAGTAGTTTTTAATTAATGTATGTATACTGTTTTTTAGACATAATGCTATTGCACACTTAAGAGGCTACAGTATGATATAAACATAACTTTTATATGCACTTGGAAACCAAACTATTTGTGTGACTTACTTTATTGCAGTGGTCTAGAATTCAACCTGCATATCTCCAAGGTACGCCTGTGTACTATAATCAGATAAGAATTGTGGGCTGAAGTCACCCAACACAGACGGAGTAAAAGGCCTAGTGTGTAAGTATGCTTGAATGAATTAGAGCTTGGTATGTTTTCCCTATTCTTTATTAGAGTAATTATTTCAAAATGTAAAGTTTCTTAAAAATAACCGTTAAAGTAAACAGATCTATGTTACCTTTCAGTTTCTCTTTATCAGCATATCACAAATAATGTTATACAGAGTCCAAGATTGGAATGTTCCTTTATTACTCACCCTGAATCTTAGCTGGGGGTCAGAACTCTCCCAAGGTTTGGGCATGGCCTTAGGGCTTCTGACTAGATTAGTATCAAAATAGCTCTTCTGCCTTCAGAACCACATACTTGCAAATCCCCAGTGTTCACCTGCTCCCGCCCCCAACCCTCCCCCCAGTCCACGGACTGTCCAACCCACCCTCCCCACCCTAGCCGCCTGATAAACCAGCACCACCCAACCCAATAATATCTTTGCACCACTGTCTTACCCCTCCACTGCACACTTCCACCTTATCATAGATTTTGCCCATATGGGCGTTGGCTCAAGACCTTCTTCTCCCTTTCTATCTCCTGTAATCCTATCTTCCTGACTCTAGCTCTGTGAGTTTGCTCAATTTGCTTAATTCATATCAGTGAGGTCGATGAAGGATGTTAATGTGGGAAAATGTGGGAGGTGTAGGGAGCGGGGCATATGGGAATCCCCTCTATTTTTTATGTAATATTTATGTAATCTAAGTATCTTTTAAATATATATATATATATATTTTAAAAATAGCTCTTCTCTCAGTTGCCTATGTTTCCTTCTGTTCTCAGACAAGGGAGCACTGAAGAGATGTTCACTTGACTTTTTAAAAGCCCTGAACAGCCCCAAAGACATCTGCCATGTCCTAATGTCTCTACTTCAGACGCTTCTGTTGGCTTCCCCATAGCTCCCCACGTTACTTAGGGAATGGGGTAAGTGGTTCTAACCAAAGACCCTAGAATACAGCATGGCTCTAAAAAGAAAGAAGTTTATTTCTCTCATACAAAATGGACTGAAGGTGAGTGGTGGAGGAAGGGCAGAGGGCTCTGTCCCATGAGGTCAATTCGAGGAATCAGGTCCCTCGATCTTGTTCCATTACGCTGTAGGGTGATGTCCTCAGGTCCCTCATCAAAGCTGGATAAATTCCATTTCTGAATTCCAGCCCAAGGGAAGAGTGAAGAGAGTCTTAGGCAAGTGGTGTGTCCTTAAGGAGGTATCCAGGAAGTTGTACACATTACTTCCATTCATTTCCCATTAGTTTACACTTAGTCACAAGGTCACTGCTAGTCACAAAGGAGGCTGAGAAATGTAGTTTATAACAGAATATATATATGTCTGGCTAGAACTCAGGGAGTTCTATTACAAAAAGGGTAGAACAGATATTGGGAGACAGATGACAATCTCTGCCACATGCCATAAGACACAAGTTGAAAGAGAAGAGTAGCTGTATAAGGAAGCTACGTAGCAACTTCTTGCTGCTGAAAACAGAGCCTCCTGCATTATTTTGCTTCCCCAATTAGGAAGTATTTACCCAATTTAAAGTTTGTTGTACCTTTCCCCACTATCATCTTTCTTATGTGGTATATTCTAACTCAACTGTATCCTGTCTGGTGTCCCTGCCTCTACTCTTGCCTCCCCCAAATCTATCGTAAACACAGAATCCTGCAGCAACTTTATCAAATATAAACGAGATATCACTTCCCTACTTAGAACTTACCAATGACTTCTCCTTGCAATGAGAATCAAATCTAAACTCTACCATGAGCTGGAAGGCTGCCGTACAGACTTCAGCTTACTTCTCAGAGACCCTCCTGACCACCCCAGCTAAAGCAGCCACACCTCCTAGTCACTATCCATGACATTACCCTAGAGTAAATCGTCCTTCATAACACCCATCACAACCACTATGATTATTTAATTGATTTACAAGTTTGTAGTATATAAGCCCCTGAGAGACAGACACACTGCCTTGCTGACTGCTGTGTCCAGAGCTCCTAACAGACAGCTATAAACACATTAACAGGCATTCTCTGAGTACCTGTTAGCTGACATGCTGGATATTCGTAAAATAGTAAAATTATTTATCTAACAGCTATTAGTACAGGGTCTTGCACATAGAAGGTATTCAATAAATATTTATTGAATTAATAGAGCTTACTTCAAATTCCACTGAACTCGAGGGACAAGGAATAACATTTGAAAAGGCTTTACATGAACACTTTGTGCTAAATTAATAATTTATCTTAATATTAAGGAAACAAATAAGCTTTGTGAAAAATACAGATAAGTATAAAGGAAAGTCCTACCACTGAAAGAAAACCATTGTTAATATGTTGGTAAACATTCATATAGACTTTTTTCCTACATGTGCACACACATATGACTTTTAAACACTGGTATCATGCCATATATGTGGTTTGAACAGAATACTTGCCAAGAATAGTTGCCCTAAGAATGAATGCTTATTTTAAAGTATGAAGGTTGGGAAGCAGGTGTGGCTCAATCGATAGAGCTCCTGTTTACCATATGGGAGGCCCCGGGTTCCCTTCCTGGGGCCTTCTTGTGAGGGCAGGCCAGCCCGTGCGGTGCGGTGGGCTGATGCAGCAAGGCCTCACAGCAAGGGGGAGATAAGCAGACACACAAAAAAACACAGCAAATGGACAGAGCAAACACAAGCAGCAAGGGGGGGATAAATAAATAAATAAATAAATCTTTAAAGTATGAAGGTGAACATTAAAAACAATCAGATTATGTGCTTTGCTTATGTATTTCAGGTGGTCATTATAAAAAACACAGAATATGGTTTGCATAGACACGTCTATCAACAGCTAGACCCATGCCTCATGCCAAGGGCTTTCTGAAGAGCAAGGGAACAAAGAATTCTCTAAAAAAAATTTTGTCAAGTCTGAGATGCTGCTTATTTTTATTTTAATCTAAATCTCCTTCCTTTCTACAGAAAACAGTCATTGCTTGAATTTTTATCTTTTCTAGTGAAAAGGTGAATATTGCTAGGGAAAACCTATCAAGCATATATTTTTTACCTTTACCAGAAACTTGTATATAATGCAAATGTATAGTTATGATGAGGCTATCAAAATGTCAGGGTATCTTGTAAATTTGAAATTATTTCAAAATTAAAGGTTAAAGAAAAAAAAAATCAGGGTTCTGTTTTTCTGGGAAGTGAGGGAAAACAACAAGATTGAGAAATATGGTATATGAGTATATATGAATATACAAATGACATTTATAGATCCAAACTGTACTCAACAACCCATGCGTATATATAGTTGGCATCCAGTCACTAAGACTAAAAATGTTGTGGGTGTTTACATTTTTTAAAAAAAGGTATTATTTGCATTTTTCAAAAATGTTATTACTGATTTCCAGAACAGTATAAGGAGTTGAGAACTTGAGCTAAGAGATACATGGGAGGAAAAGAACAATTGCGGGAAAAAGCTGGAAAAGTATGTGTATATTTCGATATTATTGATGAATTCCAAAAAGAAATATTGGATTATGTTTGTAAACTGGTCTTTTCCTCTGGGCATATTAGATTATATCAGATTCAGAGGTTTACTTGATTAAATAATGATTATGGCTTTAATTGGGCCACATCAGTAGGACACTGAGTCCCCACCCCCTTGGTGGGTGGAGACTCACAGAGAAACGGAATCGCAGAGAAGGGAGTTTGGAGTTTTGAGCAGAGCCTGGGAAGTGAACATACAGGAGAACACCACAGAGGAATAGAGATGGCTCCTTAGACAAGGCAGAAGCCCCAGGGAGAGAGATAAAGCCGTTTGCCTGATAGTCTACAGCTGTTCTTGTGGAGAGAGCACAGCAGCTGAACCCAGAGAGAAACAGATCCCCAGGAAGGGAGAAACCCAAGAAGCCTGAACTCTTGGCAGACGTTGGTAGCCATTTTGCTCCAACCCGTGGCAATAGACTTTGGTGAGGGAAGTAACTTATGCTTTATGGTCTGGTAACTGTAAGCTTCTACTCCAAATAAATACCCTTTATAAAAGCCAACAGATTTCTGGTATTTTGCATCAGCACCCCTTTGGCTGACTAATACAACAAATATCACAGTCTCTTGTGTTTTATATATGTGGAGGAAGATTCACGTAGTGCTTCCAATTCTAACTTTCCCTACTCCCTAATTGAGCTTGGCTAAGTCACTTCCCATCCCGACCCTGAGTTTCTTCATCATCAAAATAAAGCAAGAGAGGAAAAAAGAAACCCAGCAATAGTCTATCATGTAGCCCACCTAAGCAGGATAGAAATGTCTCATCTAGCTCTAGCAGTCTATGATTTTAGTGTTAAAAAGTATCTTGTGTTATTTCTAGTTATAGGTTAATTATAGGGCTCACTGCTATTTTTTCCTCTTGCCTTTTTGTTTGTCTGTTTGAATGACATTGGCTGGTAGTTTGGCTAAAAGGTTTTCTATCTGTTTAAAAGTTCTTGTTTGGTATCTACCAACATGACTGACATTTCTAGTGTCTATCAGTTGTGCTTTGAAAGGCTATGAGGCTGGTTAAAGTTTTAGTTGAGCCCAAACCCTTCTCAAGTGGGTTTACCGTGGTTGGAAACTGTTCATCAAAGGAGGCAGTGATCTGCCTAAAGAAAGCTGTGGTGGAGAGTACAGTCATTTCAGAGCTCCAGCAGGCGAGATTGGGGAAGTGTGCTGCGTGGTTTTCAAGAGAGAAAAGGTACTTGCGATAACTGATTGTGGCTCTGTGAATATAAAATTATGCTGAAGTCTCCTAAAGCTTGTGAATGCTAAAGACAGCATTACAATCCACAAAACAACTCTCTTGAAAGCTATGCATTACCTGAAAATTATCTGCTGTCTTGAACAAGGACTTAGAGAGTGAGAAGCAAAAAACATCTAACCAAAACGGATGAAATAAAGAATGCCCACATAGCAGTCACTGTGAAAATATATAGTTAAAATGTTGAGGACAGAAAGAAAAACTCAGGCATGTGCCCAATACAGTGGCTGGGAATCCCAGGCTATGGCACACCCACACTTCTAAAACCTTAGAATAAAACAGACAATCCCTCTGATTATTTACCACAATGCTTCCTTTAGAACTTTTACTGGGGGGGAGGGGGATGATTTCTGCGGGGGCCAAGGAATAAAAAAACTTTTCTGAGCATTCCTTACCCATCCAGTTTTGTGTTTTTTTAAAAATTATTAGAGAAGTTGTGGGTTTACAGAACAATCATGCATTAAATACAGGATTCCCCACCACAACACCTTGCAGTGGTGTGGGACATTTATTTCAATTGATGATAGCATATTTTTATAATTGTTCTATTAATTAAAGTCCATGGTTTAACTTAGGGTTCACTGTTTGTATAGTGTAGCTCCATAGATTTAAAAAAAATTTTTTTTACTGTTATCATATATGCAATTTAACATTTCCCCTTTTAATCATATTGAGATATATATTTAAATGCTGTTAATTGTGTTCACAATGCTGTGACACACATCAGTTTGAAAGAATTTCTTTACTGGAACTGCTGATCTCTAAAAGCCACCAGTTTATGTGGGTTTCAAGGGTTTTTAAAGTTCAATTATGGAAATATTCTACATGTTTGTGTGCCTGTACTTCCCCGCTGTCCCATTAATACCTGCAGGCCAGGGTTTCTCAACCACAGCACTATTGACATTTTGGGGCCGGATAATTCTTTGTTGCGGGGGCTGGGGGGCTGTCCTATGCACTGTAGGGTGTTTAGCACATTTCTAGCCTCTGCTTACTGGATGCCAGTAGCTAGCAGCCCCCTCCCCCCAACACACGCATATTCACCTCCCATTCCTGGTTCTAACAACCAAAAATGTCCCCTGGGGGGTAAAATCTCCCCACCCCAACCCCCTGTTTAAAACCACTGTTCTAGGCTGAGAATAGGACCAATAGTGAGGGGAATGAGAAGACTCAGAGAATGGGGAAAATGAGGCTTTCTCCAGGATTCACAGATATATTCTCCAAATTATTCTATTTATGGAAATTATTCAAAGATAGATGTTTACAAGTGTTTTTAGGAAATTGGTTTTATTCCAAGGCAAGCCAACATTACAAATATTATTTTAAACTAACCTAAAACTGCTTTTCCACAGAATATCTTGAATTCGAGCATTTGTCTTGAAGAATGCTATTGATTTATTCATTTTTATAACTTGTCGCACTGCCGTCCTTCCACTTGGAATCATGTCAAGTGGTGCTTTTCTTTCTTCCCCCAAACTTTGCAAACCACTGTGACGTACTGTTGAAAGTACATAAAATCTTTTTTAACTGTGATTTACAAATTACAGAACGTACTTTTATTTGCTAGCTAGGAGAGTAACTATTTTAAATCTGAATGTAAATTGAGGCATAGTTACTAGATCCATTTCACCATGTTGCCACATAGGCTTAAAATATTTTACTATCAACAAAATTATAGTTTGTGTATAATACTGACCTTACTGAATAACCTTATGATCAAACCTCATACTTTAAAGTCTTTAGAAATCAATATAGGTTAATCTGATGTTTAAGAACACACCCTTATTTAGTGTTTACATTTAATCTTGACTTGTGTTTTCATTCCAAAGAATAGAAAAACACTATGAATGGTGAGTGAGCATTTGTGTAGTAGCATTCTAGGACCCCTCTTTCTAAAATTTATTTTAACCAGCATTTAATGAACACTGAATATGTGTCAGGATTTGTGCCAGTTTTAAGATTATTATTTTAGCACGAAAATCAGATGTGTTTCATTTAAAACTGCTTTGGTTAATCTTTTCTCCATTATTTTGGTATCAGTGAGTATTAACTACCACCAAAGTCATTGGTGGACTGGTGGCTGTACTTTCTCCATCTATATATACAAGACAGAAATCCAAGAATAGGAAAGAAAGAACATACAAAAGCCAGGCTGGGTTTTCATGAAGCCAAAGTTCTAGCATTATATAATTAAAAGATGTAGTCAGAATTCTGCATCCTATTGCTTTTCTATTTGGCATCAAGTAGACAAAAAACTCAAGCTCTTGGGCTAAACTTTTATTTTCATCTGGATAGATGGTAGGCCGAGAAGGACATCACAGTTAGAACTCTTGCAATGCTTGTAATTTCAGATGAAATTCTGAAAAAATATATACTTTCTGGTCTGTAAAGTATTCACCATCTTTTCCCCATATCTGCTAATGATTTATTAGTAATAGTAACATGTTTTTTTCTTTTTAGGAGGTACGGGAGATTGTACCCAGGACCTTGAACATGAGAAGCAGGCACTCAACCACTGAGCAACATTCACTTCCCAATAAGTCAGATTTTTTGTTTGTTTGCTTTTAGGAGGTACCGGGGATTGAACCCGGGACCTCATATATGGGAAGCAGGCACTCAACCACTTGAGCAACATCTGCTCCCCAGCAGTAATATTTTTAATATTAGCTAGTAGAAATAGCAAAATTATTGCTAATGCATTTTAAAATTTAAATTTTAACTTTAACTCTTACTTTTAGATTCTGTGACTTTAATATTTTGTGCTGTGCCCCTTATCTTGCATTGATTTATGTTTGTATGTAGGAGTTATATAAAATTATCCAACTGATAGAGCCAGGTATTCACAGCTCTTTTATGCATCAGGACCTACACTGGATGCTTTCCAAAGAGTAGGTGTCTGTGACCTATAACAAGCATGACAAAGATGGCACGTGGGCCCATTTTCAGTTTCCTTAGGCAGGCTGTCCTCCTTGTAGCTCTCCCACATCCCAGTTACATTTCCTCTCCCCAATCACCTGGGAGAACTGTCTCAGCAAGAAAATCTGACAACCTCTCCGGGCACAAAGAAGGAGAGTTTGCAGCAGAGTGCTGGCTGCTCCTATGTGTTTCATCTCCTACACCTCTGGTCTGAGTGGCACAAAGCAGCTAGACCTTAGAAAATTACTTTTCAAAGGTTTCTACATTTGCCATCTTTAATCAACAGTGTTATTATTTTTAAATTTCTCTCTTGCTCTTTTCTCAGTCCTTTCTTTTTCTGTTATTTCTCATTCTTATTTCTTGATTACGCTTTTCAAATGCGGGGTGGGGGTAGAAATGGGTTAAAGACCAAGTAGAAGATACTGGGGAAGGAAAGGGGCTGGCAAGGGGAGAGTACAAGGGGAGGGTTATCAGTATTGTTGTTGGGACGAGGCTGATGCTGCCAGAATATAAATATTTTGCTGGGCATAGGAATAGGAATGTGTAGCAGCAACCACATAACCAACAAGTGGTCAAAGGCTTAGAAATGGGCTTCCTCTCTCTAGCTGCCAGCATTCCTGCCTCCTGTCACTCACACTGCCCTGGTGCCTTCCTGTGAAGGCTGCTTAGGAATGAGGGGAGGAAGCATAAACAATGTAGTGATGAAAGACCTGTCCTGGTCTTGACCGGAATCTCCTGGGAGGGTGATGATTTGATGGGACTAAGTTCAATCCAAGAATCTAGAATGAAATCTGTTTGTACTGATAATAGTCATATACATATAAAGACACAATCAAAAATATGTTGCAAGAATTTCTAAGCAATTTCATGAAAGTAATAATTGCCAGCCTACTTGCTATGGTACTTAACTAAATGACAAAAACCTGTGGTGACTCTAAGCCTCTTGAAAATATCAAGGATCTGTAGCTCCAGCTAACAGGGCAATAGCAGGACCTGAACATGCCAAGCCTCCTCCATATACAATTCAGTCCAACCAACATTTATCAAACTATGTGCTAGGAATTATAAGCAATGGGAAGAGAGAGAAGACACAATCCCTATTCTTAAGTAGCTTGTTACAAAGTAAGTAATAAGGCAGAATTCTGGAAGAATCTTTCATTTATTAGCCTGTCAGGATTCCATCCACTTACACCCAGGGTTGTTCAAGACTCCTTTAGTTATGGGTGACAGAAACACAATGTAAACTGGCACAAACCAACAAAACCCTGGGTAGTTCTAGGGTGAAAATCTGACTTTTGGTAGAGTGAACTCCAAGGAGTGCCTGAAAGTCTTCAGGAATCTACCCCTCCCCATTTCTTTATCCTGCTTCTTCCTTGGAGAAGGTTTTGACGGACCCCCTTCCAGTACATGCCCATCCTGAACCAATCACTGTGCCAAAGGAATGCAATTCCCTGGCTGGGGTGGAGGACTGGGAGAGGGGCTGTTCTGTGATAGAAGTAAGGATGCTGGGCAGGCAAAATGAAGGGCCATTCAGTAGAAGGATCCCACCAACCAGAGGTAAGGGTAAGGGAGCATAGTTTTTGAAGGAAAAGAAAACACTTTGTTTAAAA
>JAQZBX010028917.1:0-27580 GCA_029593785.1 Cabassous unicinctus
TTTATATATCTTCTGCCCATTAAATTAAAAAAGCAAACAAGACAAAGGTTTCCTATATCAGAATTTTAAGATATGTCAGCAAAATTCCCTGACAGGCATGGAGGTTTATGAATACCAAGTAGCTTTTTATCACGGTGTTGACTGTTTCTTTGGCTCCCACATTTCAGGGCCATTCTGGGTAATTTAGAATGCCTTTTATAGGGACGCATGTAAGTTTTGCTGCTGGCTGTCAGCTGAAAATAAACAAAAGGAAAAGTTTTCTGGTATGTGAGGTGCACTATAAGTATAAAATTTTTAAATATAAAATATAAAATGACATTCAAACTGATATTGGAAATAAAAATTTAACTAAAGGAGTTATTTAAGCTCCCTGGGAATAAATCTGAGATTCTTCTTTTTTCATTCCAAGTTTGAGAATCATTGCTTTAAATTTTTGTATACAATGAAAAAAATCTCCTGTGAAGTTAAGTTTGAAACAAATAGGAGAGACATTTAGCGGCAATGTGGAAGTTTGTACAGAACTACCCAGAAGTTGAGAGCAGCAAGTGTGAAATGCAGGTTGCATACTTAGGTGGATAGACAGTGGATGATGGAGAAAGTTTTATGTGATTTCTTTAATTTTTCTTTTGCTTTTATAATATTTTTTCTTCACATTGAGATTCCTCTTTTGAAGCATGTTTTTTGGTATAAAATTATGATTCAATAATATGGGCCTTTTGTTTGATCTTTCGCATGCCTGAATGTTAAGGACTGAAACTTATTTCTCATGCTGTACTTGTTTGGAAATTATAAGTTGTATGATTTAAATTAGATTAAATATTAATATATCCCTTATCATAAACATTGTTTATAACTTATCATCTTATTTTTATTGGTTTGCATATTTTGTTGTCTCTTTGTATTCTTCTCTATTTCACACTTTCAATTCTTTCAATTATCAATTCTGTGATATATTAATTAAAATCATAGATCTTAAAGCTCATTAAACAATATACATGAAATGTTATTTAATTGGAACTCTCTTTAATAATACATCTACATCCATATATACATATCCTTAAAAAGTGAAAAGTACAAAAATATTAATAGTTGAATAAACTGGAAGAGGGAATATGAATGATATGAATGTCCTTTATGTTTTTATATTATCCTGTTTTCCTAAAATGCGAAATATTTCAAATGTTTATAATCACAAGTATTTTGGTTTTTCCATATAAAACCACTACATGGAGATATAGCTTATCAGCCTCTGCCTCCCAAACTCAAATTACTAATTTCTTGAAACCTTCAGATTGGTGTTCCAGCTGTGAACACTGTGTTCTTTGAAATAAACTTGGCTATGCTATAATAAAAAATAAACCACCTGTGTGACAGGCAGCTCTGCTGACGGTAGTAGCTACACCTTCCAGAACATACCGGTTCCATGGATGGCATGGCATGGCAGAAGAGAAAATTGATAAGGCACACCTGTTTTGCCATCCTCAACTCTGTAATATCATATATCATGTCTGCCATAGCCTCCTGAATTATCTTCTTGAATCTAATTTTCTGTCTTCCCCCTATATATTTTTAAACAGTAAGTAGAGTTGCCTTTTTAAAAGGCAACTTTTGATCATGTAATCTGGGTTTCATATTAAAACACCTATCCCTTTAATGGCTTTCATCCCCTTGTCTTCCAAAAGGTCGACCAAATCTCTATGCCTTCCTCATCTGATTTTGGTCTTCATAAAATTATGTTGGGGATGGGGGTATCTTAGAAATAAGAGGATGATCTAACACATCAGACTATACGTGACTCATAAAATAGATAACATTACAGAAAAAGTTAAGATAAGTGATAGCAATATCTCAGTACTTGAATTAAGATACAGGGCAAAGAAACCACCTTGGCTTCATACCAGTGAAGATGGGTACCTTTGTGTATAAGAGAAGGTGATTTACAGGAAATAGAAAAAGAGATATTGAAATTAGGTGTGGCTTCTATATCTCAGGCCTGCCTCCATAGGAACTGATGTCTAGAACTGTACTCTACAAAACAGGAGTCACTAGGAACATGAGCTAATGTTGTTGTTGTTGTTTTTTTTTAAAAAAAAACACTTTAGATTACATAAATATTACATAAAAAATATAGGTGATTACCACATGCCCAACTCCCTGCCCCCCCACACCTTCCCACATTAACAAAATCCTTCATCTGTGTGGTACATTTGCTACAACTTATGAACACGTATTGAAGCATTGCTACTAACTGTGGATTATAGTTTACATTATAGTTTACACTCTGTCCCACACAATTTTGTAGGTTATGACAAAATATGTAATGACCTGTATCCATCATTGCACTGTCATTCAAGGCAATTCCAATGTCCCAAAAATATTCCCATGTTACACTTATTCTTCCCTCTCCCTCCCCTCAGAACCTCTGGTGGCCACTGCCTTTATATCAATGATACAAGTTCTTCCATTGCTAGAATAATAATGTCTATAATAGAATAATGATAAGTCTACTTTAGTCCATTGTTCATTCCCTAATCTTGAGGATTTTAGCATGGTGATGCCCACTCTGTTTCTAACTGAAAGGTGGCTTAGATCCATTGAGACAGATGGATGGAACTATTGCTTGCAGTTGCAGACACTCTCTGTTCCTTGGGATGGGCGTTGTCCATCATCATCTCCTTGTTAGTTATCTTGTGTGAGTCCAATGAACTTTAGAGTAGGTGTTGCAACTCTGCTGAGATTCAAAGCTCAACTGGCACATGAATGGACCAAAGATAAGTCCCTGGGACATATATTCAACAAGCATATTGCTAATTATAGGATCAAATTATAGGGGCAGAAGAGCCATGTGTAGGGAAACTATAAATGCGCCAAACTCATCATATTGGGAGCATAATTCATTTTTACAGAACTTTATTGCAGTGTAATTGAAATAAATTAAACATCACTGGTTTAAAATGTAAAAGGTAATAAACATATTCTTTACCTCCAAAAGTGTCCTCATTTGCTATTTATTTTCTATTTTCCCATCTAGTCTTTGTTCCCTTTTCTTCTTTGTTCTGCCTTCTTTTGGATAATTTTGTTATGATTCTATTTAATCTCCTTTGTTGGCAGCTATAAATCTTTGTTGCTTTATTTTAGAGAGTAATTTAGAGTTGATTGTATATATCTTTCACCTTCTGTATTCTCCTTTAAATGATATTATACCACTTCACTAATAGTATAAGAAACTCACAAGAGTATACTTCCATTTCTTCCCTCTGATTTTGAGCTAATGTTGTGATACATTTTCTTCTACATATTTTATTAACTCCACAATACTTTGATACTATTTTTGCTTTAAATTGTTGATTACCTTTTAAACAAACTTAAATAATAAGAAAAAGTTGTGTTGTATTTACCTGCCTAGATACCATTTCTATTGCTCTATATTCCTTTGCATAGATTCAGAATTGCACTCGGTATCATTTTCCTTCTCTTTGAAGGATTTCAGTTAACATTTCTTATAGTGCAGATTTGTTGTGAATTTTTACATCTGAAAAAGATTTTATTATACTTTTATATTTTCAAGACATTGTGGCTGGGAAAAAATTCTAGATTAAAAGTTTTTACTTTCAATATGTTAAAAATGCTACCCCATTGCCTGTGCAATTTTATCTGATAAGAAATTTGTTGTCATCCTTATCTTTTTCTTCTATACCAAACATGTCTTTCTTCTCTGACTGCAATTAATTTTTTCTCTTTATCACTGGTTTTAATCAGTTAGCTTATGATGCTTGTGCTTGGGGTTTGTTGATAAACTTGGATATGTTTATTCCAAAGATTTCATCACATTGGGGAAAAAATTGGCATGATATCTTCAAGTGTTTTTCTGTTCTCTCTCTTCTCCTTTGGGACTCTAATAAGTTGTATACTAAGCCACTTACAGTTGTCCCACAGCTCCCTTCTGCTCTAATTATTTTCTTTTCTTCTCTTTCTCTTTGTGTGTTATTTTGAATAGTGCTTACTGCTATGTCTTCAGTTATACTAATTTTTATGATACCTAATATAGGAGTAATCCCATCTAAAGCTGTGTTTTTTACAGCTTTTCTTAGATAGAGTTCATATACCATAAAATTCACCTATTTCAACTGTACAGTTCAATGGTTTTTAGTATATTCACAGATTTGAGCAACCATCACAACAATCAATTTTGAGAAATTTCATATCCTCCGAAAGAAAGCCCATAACCATTAACAGTCATTCCCAATTTCCTCACTCCCACCTTGTTCAAACCCCTGTCTCTGTGGACTTTAATCTGGTCATTTCACTCAAATGAAATCCTACAACATGCGATATTTTTCAATGATTTCTTTCAGTTAGCATAGTGTTTGCAATGTTTATCCATTTTGCAGCGTGTGGAGGTTCCCCATCCTTTACTATCACCAAATGACATATCATTGTATGGATATACACATTTTGTTTATCCATTCATCAGGTAATGGTTGGTGAACACTTATGATGTTTCCATGTTTTAACTATTCTGAATAATGCTGCTATAAACATTTGTGTACAAGTTTTTGCGTGGTCATATGTTTGAATTTTTTTTTCATTTCTAAGAATGGAACTACTAGGCCATATGGTAATTCTATGTTTAACATTTTGAGGGTGTGCCGCACTGTTTTTTCAAGTGAATGCCCCATGTATATTTTACATACCCTCACCAATACATGTTATTGTCTGTCTTTTTTATTTTAACAATTCTAGTGGATGTAAAGTGGATATTAAGATTTACTGTTATGTTTTCTCTTAGGAATTTTATAGTTTTATCACTTACATTTATGTCTATGATACATTTTGAGATAATTTTCATTCATTTTTTGAGATAATTTTCATTTATGTCATGTTTGAAGACTCTACATTCATTCTTGGCATGTGGAAATCCAGTTTGTCCCAGAACTATTTGCTGAAAAGTCTATTCTTTCTCCTATTTAACTGCCATCACACACTTACCAAAAATCAATTAACAAGCATGAGTCTATTTCTGTACTCTCCATTCTATTCCATTGATTTACATTAAATGTAAATCTTTAGGTCAGTACCACACCATCTAGATTACTGTACCTCTGTACATTTTGAAATTAGGCAGCATGGGTCTTCCAATTTCCCTTTTCATTTTCAAGATTTAGACTATCCATGGTCCTTTAAATTTCCATATGAATTTTAAATTAGCTGGTCAATTTTCTGCAAAAAAAGCTTTCTGGGATTTTGATAGGGATTTCATTTAATCTGTAGATCAATTGGGGAGTATTATTCCAATAAAGTAAAATGCTCTGACTGGTGAATATGGAATGTCTTTCCATTTATTTATCTCCTTAGTCGATTGTAGATTTAATCAGCCCTAGAAGCACTCAATATATTGATGATTTAAATCCTTGAAAAATCCTCTCTGTAACAATCAGGCCAGTGCTTGCTTGACCAAACAACTGAACACCATAACCTAGCCAAGTTGACACATGAACTTTAACTATCAGAAACATTTTTTAATTTTACTTTGTTAAGCAATGGATATTTTTCTATCTCTATAAGTATTCTTGAGCTTTGCTCTGGGCCATGATTATGTTACTTGGAAAAGTATTTTCCTTTCTTTTTTAAAACTTGGGCAGAATCAGATCAGCATTTAATCTAGTGTTACTTTTTCTCACTTCTGAGGCAACCCCCCTCCCATTACTCAACCAAAATTCAGTTATGAAGCTTTCCATTATCCTTAGTTAGAACAGGAACTATTCTTGTCAGTGTTAAGAGTTCTGATTATTGTTCCCTCTAGTCTTCCCAAGTCATGATTTCCTCAGCCTTGACTGGGTTCCTTGTACATGTGCACTAATACATACTCAATCAAATAATCAAGGGAGGCCCTTGGCAAATCTCCAGAGCATTCTTTTTGTATCACATTCTTTTTCTATATTATTCCCTTAGAACTCTAGTTGCTTTATCTTACCCAGGCCCTCAGCTTTGTCTCTTCAACTCAGGGAGACCCCTGAGCTCTGCCTGGGCCCCCCTGCTCTGCTAATTTCTGCAATTGGTAAGCAGGGACAATCAAGGGACCTCACCTCATTTGTTTCCTAACTCTCAGGGATCACTGGCCTTTGTAGTCAGATGTCAAATTATTGGTTTATTGATTATTGGGAATATTGGTTCATGTATTTTGCCTGGGTTTTCTGCTTGTTCCGTGTGGGTGAGAGTGCAAACTGAGATCTTTTTACTCCATCTTGAACTGAAGAACAAATCTAATTATTAATGTTTAAAAGGATCTAATGAAAATGGTGGTGAACAGCATAAATGGATGAGGATGATTAGAGAAACATAAACTGTGAAAAGGAACCAAATGGAAATGATTTTGAGACTAGTTACACTATCAAAAATATACTTGAGGAGACTTCCAATTCTGAGAACAGGGGGTAGATGTATTTTTCCCTATCCTCCCACAAAGTGAAAGTGAAAACTCTTGATGTTATATTTAAAACAAAATAAGAAGACTTTGAAAGGTAGAAAGAAATTGGTAGACCAGCTAGGAAACTCAGAACAAAAGGAAATACATGGTGGTAAGTTCCCTGGATTTCTTCATACCTCATATATCCTAGACTTGGAGCTGAAGGAGCTGACAACTTGGATCTCACACACACACACAACCAAAATGTCCACTATCTCTACCAAAGAACCATGGAAAAGCCTAGCAAGATCTAAAACTTTTATATAATAACTAGTCCGTCTCAGCTAAACACTATAGAAAATCTGAGACCCCGTTTTAACTCACACAAAGAAAGGCTAAGTGGGAAACCTAGGTTTCCACCCTGCCACCTTGTAAGGAGATGCTCTACCTTACCTGCCAGAGTGGTGACAGGGAAGGTCAAGTAGGGAGCTGAGACTTTCATGTGAACTGGGCTGTAGTGAAGCTCTCCCCCTATGCTCTATGATGTCAGGGGAGACCACTCTGGGAACACAGACAGCTGCCTCACCCAGTAGTGATAAGGAGCTCTCCTCCCCTCAGCAAACAAGGGAGGCTGGGTACAGAACCTGGACGTCAAGCCTACCTTGCAATAATGAGCCTACCTTCTGGATCAATGTCAAAGGAAACCATCTAAAACAGAGGATTTAATTCAGACATACTCTCATAACCTAGTACCCAAAGTTTCCAGGTTTCATTCTGAATCATAAAAAGAATCAGGAAGATCTCAAACATAATGAAAATAAGATAAACAATAGAAATGAACACCGAAATGACAGAGATGTTATAATTATCTGACAAAAATTTTAAAGCAGCCATCCTTAAAATGTTTCACCAAGATAAAATAAGAACTTTCAGCAAAAAATAATCAAAATAACAAAATGAAAATTTGGAATTGAAAATTACAATTAAAACTGAAATTTTTGAAAAAACACCAATGGATGGGCTCAACAGCAAAATGGAGTAGACAGAGGAAAGAATCAGTGAACTGAAAAATAGAACAATACAAATTTCCCAATCTAAATAATGGAGAAAATGATAGACTGGAAAATTAAAATGAAAACTGCCAGGGAACTGTATGACATACAAGAAAACCCAACATTTGTGTTATCAGAATCCCAGGAGAGAGGAGGAAGAAGATGGTACTGAAATGTGGTTAAGGAAATAATGGCTAAAGTCTTCACAAATTTGGAAAAAGACAAATAAACCTACATATTCAAAAAGCTTTTGAGCACCAAGCTATGTAATTAAAAACAAAATCTGAGACACATAATGGTCAAATTACTGGAAATTAAAAATGGAGAAAAAAATCTTGAAAGCAGTGAGAAAGGAAAGACAGTTAATCAATAGGGCATGACAATTTGAATGACAGTGGATTCCTCACCAGGAATCATGGAGTACAGAGGGAATGTTACATTTTTCAAGGGCTGAAAGAAAAGAACTCTCAACCCCAAATCCTATATTCAGCAAATATATTCTTCAAGAATGAAGGCAAAATCGAGGTATTCTCAGATAAAGAAAGGTTGTAAAGAGAGGTAAAGTTTCTATACATCATTGAGACTGATGAAATGATGATACCAGGACACTGCAGCAGGTAATGTATATATAATATTGTATCTAGGGAACTCCAATATTTAATTTTAAAAAAGCTTTAAAATGAGATATACGCAAAAACACTACAGTCAAATAGAATCAGAATGCTAGTATATGTTCAAATAACCTAAAGGAAGAAAGGAAAAAGAAAAGAAAGACAGAAAATAGAACAAACAAAAAGCAAAAAATTAAATGGCAGACTTAAGCCTCAGCAAATCAACATTCCTCTCTCAAAAACTGACTGAACAACTGGACAGAAAATTAGCAAAGATACTGAAGAAATAAATAAGAATTAACAACAATTCTATGCAATTACTTCCAGAAAACAGATACCAAATTGGCTTTGAAGACTGTCTCAATTCCCTGAAAAATAATACTTTGATATACATCAGAGACCTACATATCAAACAATTACCATAAATCTTTTAGAAAGAAACATAGGAGAATATCTTTGGGACCTTGGAGTAAGCAAATCATTAGGAAAATATAAACCAGACCACAAAGAAATGCCACTATATATGCATTAATATGTAAAAATAAATAAAACCAACAACAAAAACTGGCAATACCTGTGCTGACAAGGGTGTAGAATAACAAAACTTCTCAATTATTGCTATTTAAAGGGTAACATGCTATTACATAGAATTCATGGGCAGTTTCTTATCAATTTAAATATGCATGTGCCTTTTGACCAAACAATATCACTCTGAGGTATTTGCTCAAGAGAAATGAAAAAAAAAAAAAAAAGTTCACAAAATGCTTGCACAGGAATGATCATAACAGCTTTATTAATAAAGTCTCATATTGGAAACAAGCCAAATTCCATTAACAGGAGATTGGAAAACAAACTGATATATTCCTTCAAAGGAATGTTAATGCATTGGGTAGGTTCATATGTAAACTTGCCAAGGTTATGGGTGGTCCAGTTATTTGGTCAAGCAAGCACTGGCCTGATTGTTAGAGTGAGGATATTTTATGGATTTAAATCATTAGTCAGTTGATTGCATCTTTGGATGATTACGTCTAACACAAGAGATTACATCTAACACAAGAGATTGCCTTCAGCAATAAGCAAAATCTCCTCATCCAATCATTTGGAGGTCTTAAAAGGGAGAAATGATTATTTTAGCAGTCAGAAAGCAGAATTTCTATCTATACTTTAGCCAGCCAGCTTCTCCTGGGTAACTCATCAATACTTTCGTGGGAGTTCCCAAATTGGAGCCTGCCCTGTAGAATGTGGATTTGCCCATTCCCATGCTCACATAAGGCAATTCCTATCAAAAATCTCATAATATTTGCATATTCCTGTTTTCCTGGGGAAACCTAATAGTTACTCTGTACGCAGCAGTTAAAGGATAAAAATAGTGGTGCACAGTTGTCTGTATGATTCACAAAAAAATACTGTGTAATCTTACTTATATGAAGTCTAAAAGCAGACAAAACTTATCTATGGTGACAAGCATTAGAGAATGGTGGCCTGGGGTGGGGGTAAGGGGTTGAAACTGAAGGGAAATTGAGGAACTTTCTGGAGAGATGCAGAATGCTATATCTTGTTTGGGGGGGTGGTTTCACAGATACCACACTTGTAAACATCTATCAAAGTGAATACTTAATATCTTTTCATTTGATTGTATTTAATTATACCTCAAATTTAAAAATCTTAATGTATGGAGATGGAGGGGTGTAAACAAAGCATGACTGATAATTTTTCTAGCTGGGCAATGGGATAATTGGATATCCATGATGCTATTCTTTCTTTTTGTTTACACTTGAAGCATTTCATAATTAAAATTGTGTCTTTAAGTACTAGTCACAGATGGAAGAAAAATTAGCAAATGAAAAAGGGAAACTATGTCAGAATATTGAAGAATATTTGACATATCAGCTCACATTATAAGTTTCATAGACTTATATTCCATAGAGAGCTATCAATTTCAATTATGTACTCAAAATTAAGAATGAAAAGTTGAAAATAAGGAAGAGTTCTTTTTAAATCTGGCTATAATAAACAAACTATATATTCAGCATATGAGCCCTAAACACAGCACAGAAAAAACCCATCTGCAAGAGATTTTTCCACTAATGTCACCAGAAATTTCAATATCTACAAATGAGAAGTGGTATGAAAATAATTTGAAATCAATTAAAGACATTGATCAGAAACATTCAATAGTATTTTGGTGTATTTGTCAAATAAGCTGCTTAGTAATATTATTTTTTGAAATTTGGCTTTCCTTACGCAATTATAGAAAAAGTAAAAGTATTGTTTTTCGATCAAGCAGACTGAGCATAAAACATAAATGAAAACGTTTCATGTAACTGCAAATACTGTAGACTAACAAGAGGATGTCGAGGAAAGAATAGGAACATATTCAGTGCAATTCTCAGCGAATGTTTTTCTTTGCTAACACATCAGAGAGTATTACATTTCTTTAATTAAGTTAGTGACTTCCCAGTGGAAACTGTGTCCACTGAGGTGGGAAGGTGGGATGGGGGACGGGAATCAGCATCTCCGTAAGGGTGAGATATGCCGTTAGAGTCTCACGGTGATTCGATGCACCCTGGGAGGGGGCGGGGTATGCTTCGACTTTATTTAAAATCACTGGTTTACAGATTGATTTAGAGGCAATATAGACTTCCTCAAAGGTATATGTACATTAAAAACTGTATCTACCTGTGGATTATAGTTTCTGAACTACTACAAATATTTCAAACACCTTTACCAAGCCCTGATCATATAACCAGACGTGTTCTCACAAACACCTGGGTGTAAATCAAGCACGTTATTTCATCCCAGTATGCATCTTTCCCTGTCATTTTTTTCATGATATAGAAATATGTCAGGATGTGAGCTGAGCCGTGAGGGGTGAGCTGAGGCATTGAAAGTAGCTGATGAAGGCAACAAGCTGAAGTTAAAGTTACAGTCCAGCCTCTCATCAGTTTCTGTTACAGTAAAACTGGAGAGGCGGCCTGCTGCCTGCTGCCCCATCTCCCTCCTTGGAACCATGCTGCCCTGTGAGGGGCTCCTGGAAGAGCCCAGACAGGGGGACATCTCACTACCCAGGGAATCCAGAACAAAGGCCTCCAGCTGTCTTAACACCCAGGGCCTGGGGGAGGAAGGATGGTGGGCCAGGAGAAGCGCTGCGTCATGAGTCAGAGCTGAGCAAAGTGTCTTCTAGTTCCTCCTGTGCCCAATAAGGAGGTCTCAGCCAGACACCTGGTGAGGAGGCCTCCAGGTGGAGGTGCCTGGGCTAGGAATCCAGCTGGGAGCAAGAGCATGGCTGCCCTGGGACCGGAGTCCTCCACCGCCCTCTCCTGGAAGACTGCAGTGCCCCGGCTGCAACCCAGTCTGATGTGTGGAAAGGGCAGCTCTCCCCTGTGAAAGCTTTTGTCATTGTCTATTCAGGTCTGCTCTAAAAGATTGTAAGATGACGTATAGGGTTTTGCTCAGGAGCCGGACTTACTATAAAATGAAGAAAACGTATAATTATCTTACACAATTCCTAGTTTCTATGAATCTCTTTATTTTATTTTATTTTTAAGATGATAATGGTTACACCAGGGTGATAGTAGTAGAGAAGGTGAGAAGGTTTCTGGATATATTTTATTGTTTTATTTTTTTAAGAGGTACTGGGAATTGAACCTGGGACCTCACACTTGGGAAGCAGGCGCTCGACCACTGAGCTATACCCACTCCCTCTCACATTTTATAAGAGATACAATAGTTCCCTGTGTATATCATAATTATTACTTAAAGAAAATTCAAATTACCATCTTTTATTCTTAATTATTTACTTCATGATTCATGGACTTAATTTACTGTATAAATTGAACGATCTTATGTTCTGTGGTGTGTACTGTTTTTGAAAATAAATTTTTAAAATTTATTTTTAATTTAAATAAATATTTTCTACTCTTAGATTATCTAACTTTTAAGGAAATAAAAGAACATAGGAAATAGCGCTCGCTTCGGCAGCACATATACTAAAATTGGAACGATACGAAGAAGATTAGCATGGCCCCTGCGCAAGGATGACATGCAAACTCGTGAAGCGTTCCATTAAAAAAAAAAAGAACATAAGAAATAATAGAGCACAGCGTTATACCCTCTTTGTTTTGTCTGGTTTTGCTTTTTGTTTTGTTTTGTTTTGTTTTGTTTTGTTTTCTTTCTTTCTTTCTTCAGATGAAGAAACAAAGACCCAGAGAGGTGACGTGAATTTTCTAAGTTAGACCCGATGGACAACAGAGCACAAGGAGACTTGGCATAGGTTATGTAGTTAAACTGCCTATGCTACACAGTAATATGGTGGGAAGAAATATATATAAGAAAAAAGGTGATATGTCATTGTAACAAAAATCACCTCCTTTCTATTTTGTTAAACTGGTGGGTGGACTGTGCTTGCACCTGGAACATAAAAAACGTCTCCTTATAATCATTTAAACGTCTTGGAAAAGTTGTGAATATGTTTTGTTATATCTAAAATTGTAATCAGTTTCCTCTTTTTGGTGATATTTTCCTTAGCACAAGAGAGGAAAAAAACATATTTTGAAATAGTTACTTAACCTTGCCACACATAGCCTTATATTGCTCAAAATACAAACAAATTTTAAATCTCTTCCATCAGTGATATTACAATCAACATGTGCAGCAATTATGAAATGACTTGCAGTCTCTAAATGGCAGTTCTCAATTTAACGTCTCAATTTAATGTCTGAGGAAATGTCCAACTGTATCTAGAGTGATTTTGAAATTGAACAACACTAAAAAGAGATTTACATAGAACTGAAATTCTAAAATGGATCAAACTAGTTTGTCATATGGTTATAGATATAGAAAGTGTATCGAGAATTCGTTTATCCTCAATTATTTGGTCACTAATCATGGAACTTAACATTTGCTTTGGGAAGTAATAATTAATCCATTTACTTAATCACTAAATCGCTTAAAATAATTATTGTACACCAAATGGGTATGTTAAGAGAGCTATGCGGTGAGATAGAAACACAGAAAAGAGACAATTTGCCTTAGTCAGTGAAGATGTAACAATCAAACTGGGACCTGATGAATGCTAACCAGAGAAAAAATGCTATTTTAAGGAGAAAGGTGAGCATATTGCAGACAGTTGTGAAGTTGTAAAAAAAAAAAAAAAAAAAAAAAAAAAAAAGCCACATTATATTTGAGTTATTGTGAGGATTTGATAAAATTGGAATTATTACCTATTGAGTTTAAAGGTGTAGATTTGTAAATGTAAATTTGCATCAGTCATCTAAGGATTCTGTATGTTAGGGCGAGGAGTCTGTGCTTCTCTACTAGAGGCTGTGGAAAGTCTGAAAGTGGCAGTGTTAAAACAAGTAACTCTTGAAGTATCATACTGGAGTGAGAGAAGCTGGGATCCAGACCACATGAAAGGGTTATGGGTTTCCTAACGATATAGGTGAAAGACGGTGAGGGCCTGTATTCAGTCTGGTAAAGAGAGAATGAAATTAATATTATTTCTAAGGGCTGCATGGGAAATGTGAGTCTTAATATAGTGGCTATAAACATACAGACTCAACTAAGCTCATTCCTGTCACTTTCTATACTATTTCATCACTTACTGCAATAAAAAGGATGGTCAGAAGGACCATCCAACTAAAGAAGATAATACCAGTAAATGGATATGACAAAATTAGCAAGAAAAGAAAAATGGACCAAAAGATGGTAAAGATTTTGACTATCTTCTACTGTTATATTCCCAATATGGGATCATTCCCAGTCTGGGACTTGGCTGCCACATTTCTTCTCTTATTATACTTCTCCTATTATCCTCCTTTTTGAAAGTATCTTCAATATCTTCCTAGGATACTTATTTGATACCTGTTACCTGAAAAAATTAATGAAAATAATAAAGCATTATTAGAGATTATGGTACCAAATGTCCCTGTCCTTTGCACATTCCACTTTGTTAGACCTTAGATGACATTACTTCAATAAGTACTGAAATTCATCTATTTCAAGTCCTTATTATTACTCTGTGACTCCCAGATGTGGGCCAAATAAGTGATTTCTTCCTCTGAAGACTGATCAAATGATCAATGTATTTGGTATTAATTAAGAGACCAAGACTGTCACCATGTAAATTCCCAAAGCCCACTTACCCTGTAAAAACTCTTAGCATCTAAACTGAAACCTATTTTTTTTTGCTAGTATGAAATTTTACATGTGTAATTTAGAAATTAATACCATTTGCTTATGCATAATTTTTGTAAAGCAATAGGATACTACATGTCCATTTTAGTTCATTGGTTATAAAAATGGCAAGCATTATTTACCTATAAAGAAAACCATTTGACTTTGTTGATGAACCAATCTAAAATATCCTTTGGGAAACATAATATATAAAAATGTTTCCCTTTATTGATTTCTCCCCCTGTGCCACATAATAATAAAGATGAACACTTTTAAAGTTTGCTGACTAAAATCTTTGTGTTCATTATCTCTTTTAAAACTCACAGGAGACTATGAGGAAAATGCTATTTTGTCCCCATTTTATAGAGGAGTAAACTGATTGTCAGATAAACTTTTCTAAGAACTAATTCTTGATGAAGATAACCATTCCCAAACTTAACTATTAACCCTCCACCACTATTTCTCGGTATTGTAAGATTAACCAGGTAATCTGAAAGCTACATACTTGGGTTACAAAATTTGAGTATCGTCTAAAATTGTTAAACTTGCTACGACCTTTCAACAATTTAAAATACCACTATGAAACATTTTATTCTATTTGATATAGGGGTGTTATTGAGGCTATAGTACAGGGATATATACAATCTTTTCTCATGAGGCACCTAAATGGAAATCATTGCTTTGTTTACTCTTAGTTTAAGTTAAAGAAACAAATTAAAACTAATATAATCACATATGTGATTTTGTTCTGTTTTTACAAACCAGCTTGATAACATTTTTGGAATAAAATTAAATGTAATTGATTTAATAATTAACTTAATAATTGGGAAGATATATAATCTAGATGGTGCTCAACAAATATATGTTTGTTAAAATTTATGTATTACATTAACTCACATTTATTGTTTACTCACTTTATGCCAGACAATAAATTATTTTAAGTATTAAAATAAACTCTAGGTTTAAACTGAGGTCCAAATTATCTTCTGAAGAAATTGAGCCACCAGTTTGTTTGAATTGTCAATGAATTGTGGAAATTCATTTTATTTTATTATTTTGCACATCTGTGACTATGTTTTACAAAAAAGGAACAATATTTGTATTCCACCAGTATACTATTTTACATTAATCAACTTAGAAATGAACCATTCTAAATCACATATGAAATTTCTGATTGAAAAATTAGATTTAAACCATTTCACATAAAGTTAACTCACACAAAATGACAAAATGATACAGTAAACAAAGTTGCATGATAAATGATCCTCAAATTACTAGTGAAATCAAATAATAGAGCGATTTAGGAATATAGTACAAAGTACCACATTACAATGAGTTTCTTCATGAGCTATGACAAGTTGTAAATTGATCTGTTTTCTTACAATGTGATCAGATAAAAACTAAAGTTTTCACCAGGAATAGTGCCACCATGAGCCCTGCCACACTCTGACAGCATCAACCCACGACATACACTATCCTAAACACTATCTTAATTACTAGCAGCATAAATTAGTTTGTCTCTTTTTGCACATTTTATATTTGTAATTATTTAATGTGTGCCTTTTTCTGTCTGAATTTTCCCACAATGTTATATTTTTGAATTTCATCTTCAATTTATTTATCAGTTGTGGCAGTTTGAGATTATTTATGAATTCCAAAAAGAAAGATTATGTTTGTAAACTGGTCTGTTCCTCTGGGCTTGATACCTTTTGATTGTATTAGAGTTGATTCGACCACATCATTAGGGCATGAGGGGCTGAGTCCCCACCCCCTCGGTGGGCTGATAAAACACTCTCACATGGAAGTAGATACACAGAGAAGATACACAGGGTATCCTGTGGCCCCAGGAAGAGAGATGAGCCTGGTAGTTTACAGCTGACTTTGTGAAGAGAAGAGAGCAGGTGAGCCCAGAAAAACCAAGCCCTGGGAAAAGAGATGAGCCTTATGCCAGCCCTACAGCTGACATTGGAAGAAGCTGGGACCACGGGGCTTTAAGAGGAAGAGAAAGGCTGAACCCTCGAAGACTTCTTGCTTCAACACGTGGCAGCAGAGTTTGGCAAGGAAATAACCTTGAGTTGGACTTTTTAGGGCCTTGTGACTGTAAGCTGCTACCCAAAATAAATACCCTTTATAAAAGCCAACAGAGTTCTGGTACTTTACATTCAACACCCCTTTGGCTGACTAATACATCAGTATATATTCATTCTTCTCATAAGAGATACTCAAATGGTTTACATGTGGTCCTATTATAAATATGGAGTGCTGATCAATCTGATGCTTGTATTTTGGTAATTGAGGGAGGTTGAATATGTACCCTGGGGGTTGGGGGGGGAGTGGGAAACATGTTCTTAATCTTAATCCATTATAAATAGGACCTTTTGAAAATGTTATTTTTAGTTAAGGTGTGGCCCAATGGAATGAGGTTCTTCCTTAACCCTATTCCTGGAGGCTTTATGAAGAGAAGGCCATGTGAAGAAGAAGCTGAAGGTCAGTGGAACCCAGAAGAGAAAGGACAGGACATCACCATGTGACAGGGAAGCCAAAGAAGCCAAGGATTGCTGGTCATCCAGAATGCAACCCACCATGGGAGGAAGCAAGTCTTCCAGCCTCTGAAACTGTGAGCCAATAAATTCCAGTTGTTAAGCCATAACTGGTATTTTTTATAGCAGTCAGTAAATTAAGACAGTAATTCAGCCATATTCGATTAAGGCTTACCATCATTCAGTATGGGCACACATTAACTAATAATATCATCAAAGATGCTCTTATTTGTTCAATGTTTGCAGGTTTCTTTTTTCTATCCCACTACTTTCAACATTCATTTGTCATTATGTTTAAAATATGACAAATTTTAGGAGCATATAAATGGGTTCTGTTTTTGCATTCAGTCTGACAATTTTGTCTTTTATTTGAACTCTTTGAACAATTTATATTTAATGTAATTATTGGCTTATGTGGATCTCTATCTAGCATCTTTATATACATTTTCTATATTGCCCAAACACTTTATGTTTTAATCTTTTTATTTGGTAATTTCTTTTAGATTTACCATACATCATTTCCAATTTTTTCTTCTATTAACTTTTAATTATATATTCTTTTAATATTCTTTGGTGTTTGCATCATGCAATCTTAACATATTGCCATCTAATCCATATAAATACTCCATTGCTTCACCAATAGTGTCAGAACTTTAAGTCAATGTAATGATATTTCTTTCCTTACTATTTTGGGTTTGTTTTTTTTTTTGACATGCATAGTTGTTCTATACATTTTAATTTCCACAGGAAATTCTACTAATTATTTTATCTATGCAATAATAATTCTTATTTATTCCACATATTTAACTGTTTTGTGTATTTAAGTCCACTTACATATTTATGTTTTTCTATTCTCCTAGAAGAACATGATTTACTAGTGCAAGTCTGTTGATAAAAAGCTCCCTGTTTTTTGAGACAACTGATCATAGATATTCAAACAAATCTCCTTAATAAATTCAATGAGATGTCTAAAGAGATGAAAGACATCAAGAATCCCCTCAGTTAGCACAAAGAAGAATTTGAAGGCATACATAGAAAAACAGCAAAAATCTTAGAATGAAAGACACAATAAATGAAATTAAAAATATACTGGAGGCATATAACAGCAAATTTGAAGAGGCAAAAGAAAGGATCAGTGAGCTTGAAGACAGGGTTCTGAAAGTGAACATACAAAAGATCAGATAAAGAAAAGAATGGAAACAAATTGAACAGGGTCTCAGGGAACTAAATGATGACAAGAGATGTGCAAACATACATGTCATGGGTGTGCCAGAAGGAGAAGAGAAGGAAAAAGTAGCAGAAAGAATATTTGAGGAATAATGGTAGAAAATTTCCCAATCCTGTTGAAGGACATAGATATCTGTGTCCAAGAAGCACATCATACTCCCATCTGAGTGAATCCAAATAGACCAACTCTGAGACACATACTAATCAGAATGTCTAATGCCAAAGACAAAGAGAGAATTCTGAGAGGCAAGAGAAAAGCAATTCATCACTTACAAAAGATGTGCAATAAGACTAAGGGCTGATTTCTCATCAGAAAACTATAGAGGTAAGAAGGCATTGGTATGATATATTTAAGACACTGAAAGAGAAAAACTGCCAGCCAACAATCTTATAGCTGGCAAGATTGTGTTTCAAAAATGAGGGCAAGTTTAGAATGTTCACAGATAAACAGAAACTGAGAGAGTTTGTAACCAAGATACCAGCTTTGCAGGAAATATAAAAGGGAGTGCTACAACCTGAAAAGACAAGAGAGAGAAGCATGGGAGACAGTCTAGAAATGAAGATTATATCACTAAAAGTAAGAGTGTAAAATGAGAGGTGAAAACAAGATATTACAGATAAAAATCAAAGACCAAAATGGGTTAAGAAAGAACTGTCTTCACAGTAATAATATTAAATGTTAATGGATTAACCAGACACAGACTGGCAGAATGGATAAGAAAATATAAGCCATCTGTATGCTGTCTACAAGAGACACACCTTAGATCCAAGGATATAAAAGATTGAAAGTGAAAGTTTGGAAAAAGATATTCCATAAATTCAGTAACAAAAATAAAAAGCTGGAATAGCTATACTTAGATGAAATAGACTTTAAAAACAAAGCTGTTATTAGAGACAAGGAAGGTCATTATATACTAATAAAAAGGGCAACTCTCCTGGAGGAAACAACAATCCTAAATATATATGCACCCTAACCAGGATGCTCCAAATTACATGAGGTAAACACTGGCAAAACTGAAGGGAGAGATAGATGTCTCTACAATAATAGTTGAAGACTCCAATACACCACTCTCATCATTGGATACATACTCTGGACAGGGGATCAATAAAGAAACAAAGAGCTTGAATAATATGATAAACAAATTAAACCTAATGGATATATACAGAACATTGCACACCAAAACAGCAGAATATACATTATTCTCAAGTGCACATGGATCTTTCTACAGGATCAATAATATTTTGGGTGACCAAGGAGATCTCAATAAATTAAAAAGGATTAAAATTACACAAAGCTTTTTCTCTGGTCATAATGGAAGAAAGCTGGAAATCAACAACAAACAGAAAAAGGAGAAAATCACAAATATTTGGAGATTAAGCAACACACTATGAAATAAACAGTGGGTGAAAGAATTTTCAAGAGAAATCAATAAATATCTCAAGATGAATGAAAACAAAACACAATGTATCAGAACCTATGGGATGCAAGGAAAGCAGTGCTGAGGGGGAAATTTATAGCCCTCAATGCTTACATTAAGAAAGAGCTAAAGTAAATGGCCTAACAACACAGTTGGAGGAACTAGAAAAGAATAGCAAACTATGCACAAAGCAAGCAGAATGAAATAACAAAGATCAGAACAGAAATAAATGAAATAGAGAACAAAAAAACAATAGAGAGGATGAACAAAACCAAATTTGGTTCTTTGAGAAGATCAGAAAAATTGACAAACACTTAGGTAGACTGACAAAGAAAAAAAGAGAAAAGATGCAAATAAATAAAATCAGAAGTGAAAGCAAGATCATTACTACTGACCTCACAAAAATAAAGGAAATCATCAGTGGATAGTATGAACAACTATACATGAACAAACTAGACAATTTAGATGCAATGGAAAAATTCCTAGGCACATAAGAACAACCTACACTGACAGCAGAATATAGAAGACCTCAACAAACCAATCACAAGCAAAGAGATTAAAACAGTCATCAAACAACTGCCCAAAATAAAAAGCCCAGGGCCAGATGGCTTCACAGATGAATTCTACCAAGCATTCAAAGATTTCATTCCAATATTGCTCAAGCTCTTCCTAAATTGAACAGGAAGGAATGCTGCCAAACTCATTCTATGATGCCAATATCACCCTAATATTAAGCCAGAAAAAGATATTATGAAAAAAGAAAATCACAGACCAATTTCCCTAATGAATACAGATACAAAAATCCTCAACAAAATACTCATTAATTGAATCCAACAACAGGTTAAAGGAATTATTCATCATAATCAAGTGGGTCTTATAGAATGCATGCAAGTGTATTTCAACACAAGAAAATCAATCAGCATAATATACCACATTAAATAATCTAAGAAGGAAAAATCACATGATCATCTCAATTGACAAAGAAAAAGCATTTGACAAAATCCGGCATCCTTTTTTGATAAAAACAGTCCAAAAGACAGGAATTGAAGGAAACTTTCTAACATGATAACAGGCATATATGAAAAACCCACAGCTAAGATTGTACTCAATGGTGAAAGAATGAAACCTTTCCTGTTGAGATTGGGTCAAGACAAGGATGCCCATTGTAAAACTGTTGTTAAATATAGTGCTAGAGATTCTAGGTGGAACTATCAGGTAAGAAAAAGAAATAAAAGGTGTCCATATTGGAAAGGAAGAAGTAAAACTTTCACTATTTGCTGATGACATGATCCTATACATAGAAAATCCTGAAAAATCTACAAAAAAGCTACTAGAGCTAATAAATGAATTCAGCAGAGTGGCAGGATACAAGATTAATACACAAAACTCAGTAATGTTTCTATACTCTAGTAATGAACAATCTGAGTAAGAAGTGAGGAAAAAAATTCCATTTACAATAGTGATCCAAAAATCAAAATAAACTTAACCAAGGACATAAAGCATTTGTATTCAGAAAACTATGATGCATTGCTAAAAGAAATCAAAGAAGACCTAAATAAATGGAAGAACATTCTGTGTTCATGGATGGGAAAACTAAATATCATGAAGATGTCAATAGTACCCAAATTGATATACAAATTCAATGCAATCCTGATAAAAATTTCAACAGTCTTTTTTTAAAGAAATGGAAAACTCAATTATCAAATTTATTTGGGAGGTTAAGGGGACCTAAATAACCAGAAACATTTTAAAAAGTAGAACAAAGTGGAAGGATTCTCACTTCCGGACTTTAAATCATATTACCTAGCTACAGTGGTAAAAACAGCATGATACTGGCATAAAGATAAACCTATAGATCAATGGAACTGAATTGATGGTTGAGAAACAGACCTTCACATCTATGGTCAAGTGATTTTTGAAAAGGCTGCCAAACCCACCCAGCTGTGTCAGAACAGTCTATTCAACAAATGGTGCTAAGAGATCTGGATATCTATATCCAAAAGAAAGAAAGAAGACCACTACCTCACACATTATACAAAAATTAACAAAAATGCACAAGGACCTAAATATAAAATCAAGAACCATAAAACTCTTAGTAGAAAATGTAAGGAAACATCTTCAAAACCTGATGATAAGTTATGATTTCTTAAACCTTACACTGAAAGCATGAGCAACAAAAGAAAAATGTATAAATGAGACCTCCTCAAACTTAAACACTTTTGTGCTTCAAAACGACTTTGTGAAGAAGTTGGAAAGGTAACCCACTCAATGGGAGAAAATATTTGGAAACCACATATACAACAAGGGGTTGATTTCCATGCTATATAAAGAGTCATTCAATTCAACAACAAAAGAGCAAGTTATCCAATTTAAAAATGGGCAAAAGACTTAAATAAACATTTCTCCCAAGAACGAATACAAATGGTGAAAAAGCACATGAAAAAATTGTTCAATATCACTAGCTATTAGGGAAATTCAAATCAAAACTACAATAAGATATCATCTCACACCTCATAGAATGGCTATTACTTAAAAAAAAAAAAAACAGAAAATGACAGGTGCTGGAGAAGATGTGGAGAAATAGGAACATTCCTTCACTCTTGGTGGGAATGTAGAATTTTGCAGCTTCTGTGGAAGACATTTTGTCATTTCCTCTGGAAGCTAAATATAGAACTGCCATATGATCTGGTAATCCCTCTGCTAGGAATATATCCAGAAGAACTGAAAACTGTGATGTGAACAGACATTCGTACACTGATGTTCATAACAGCATTATTCACAATTGCAACCAAATATCCATCAACCAATGAATGGATAAAAAATGTGGTATATACATATTTTGGAAACTTATGCTGCTTAAGAAGAAATGAAATTGGGACACATATGATAACACGGATGAACCTTGAGGACATTAGGCTAAGTGAAATAAGCCAGACACAAAAGGACAAATATTACATGGTTTCACTGATATGAACTAAATGTGAAGAATAAATGCATGGAGTTAAAACCTAGAGTATAGGTTATTAGGATACAAGAGTTGGGCTGAGAAGAAGTAATGATGCTTAATGTATGTAAAAGTTTTAATTAACTTGACCATTAAAGTGTGGAAATGGATAGAGTTGATGTTAACACATTATAGTGAGTATAACATGGCTGATTTATAAATGGGATTGTGGCTGAACATGTTAGTCTAGGGATGTAACTGTAAATTGAAAGAAAGCTAGAGAATAATCTAGGGACTGAATAACATAGTGAACCAAGAGGTGATGAGAATTATGGTTAATAGTAGAAATACAAGAGTGTTCTCTTATGAGAACTGGACAAATGTATGTCACTATTAAGGTGGTAAGTATATAGTGATGCCCGGGAAAGTACAATTAATGTAACTTATGGACTATAGTTAACAGCAATATTCTAATATTCAAAGAAGGTACTCTAGGAATGCTAAGGATCAATAATTGGGGGTTAGGAGATATTTCTTTTGGACTAAAGAAAACGTTAAAAGTTTTACTGGGGTGATGACTGCACAACTCTGTGAAAATGAGAGCCATTGAGTGTACACTTTGGATGGCGTGTACAAGGCATGGGATTGTATAACACAGTGAACAATGTGGTAGAAGATGGAGTGTGGTCAATAATACAAATATGAGAGTGCTCTTTCATGAGCTATAACAAATGTGCAATACTAATACATGATGTTGATAATAGGGGGTATAAGGGAAATATATACCATGTGCACACTATGGATCTTAGTTAGTGGTAATAGTCTGATGATATCCTTTCATAATCTATAACAAATATTCCACAAAAATGCAAGGTGTTGGTGGAGAAGTGATGTACAGGAATTCTGCACAATATGCATGTTTATTTTCTAAGCTCTCAACTTCTCTAGTAACATATAAAAAATAAAAATTTTTTTAAAAGCTCCCTATTTTTTAGTCTAGTATTACTCCACCTTTATTTCAGGAAAACAAAATTTTTTAGCTGGAGGAAAATCTAGATTGGCAGATATTTTCATTCATTTTTTAAATTGAACTTTTAAGTTTTTGGACCTCCATTATGTGTGTTGAGAATAAACTGACAAATTTCTTTTTATTTTAATATGTGCGCTCTATTTTACTTTCTAAGACATTTGATCATGGTGATTTTAAATTATTTCTACTATCTGTGATGTTGAGATTAACCTATAGATTTCTGTCTCTTGTGTTTCTTATTATCTGTCATATTGTCTTAAAAATTCACATTAGTAATTTTTATTGTATGCTGGACATTATATATTAAAATATAACAGAGGTTCCAAAAGCTAATTGTTCCACCATTGAGGATCACTCCATTCCTCAGTTAGGATGAACAAGTGGAGATGGGGCTGATCCCATAATGGAATCGGATTTCATCTTGGTAGTATGTTTGTTTTTATAAAATCCAATTTTTCTCTTTTGCACTAATATTATTAGTGCATGTCCCTTCAGAGTTTTCAGATAAGGATTCTGCACCCCACAAAACTGAAATAAATATAATTATTTCCCTTACCAGTCTTTAGTCTTCCACCCCACATAGATTTAAAATCTGGCAACTATCTTGAGGAGGATACTGGCCAATTACTTAAGGTCCCTCAAATCTTCCTTTTGTGCATGCAGTCCTATATGAACATCAAATCCTACAGAATTTTGTCATCTAGCAGGGGTTTGGTTGATTGGTTAGTTGGTTTGTTGGTTTTTGTGTGGATTTTTTTTTTCTTGCCATAGGCCAAGCATTGGTTTTCAGGCACTAGGTGTTTGCAAGGGAAGAAAGGTTTTTAAAACATCTGTGTCAATTCCTTTCTCCTTCTATGGCTTTGAGTTCTAGATGGTTTTGAATCCAGGTGCCTATCAGTAGGTTTTCTTTCTCAAACAAAGTGAGACCATGAGACATTTTGCTATACTCTTCAGAAGTTTTGTCCTATCTTTTTACCTTCCTGCACAATTCATCATTCATCAAATATCTTCCAGGCCAAACAATCCAACAACTTTGAGACCCTTCAAATCTCATATTATGTCTGTCCACTCCTCTATGACCATTACAAAACTGCTCAAATTTCACTTTTGTCATGTCAACCTTGCACAATTTAAAAATGTGTTACTGGTTTCTTTTGTCTCTAGTAGTTGGCATCAGGCTCAAATCCAGATCCTCAGTCTATGTCCAGAATTGAAAAATACTCATAGGAAAAAAGTGGCTCCCAGTCATCCACTCACTTTCTAAAATGCTCCAAAGACTTTAAAATTATGATTATTGCAATTTATCCAGATTCTTCTAGTTATTGTCATCAAAGCTGTAGCCTGCTGTAAACTATTATATCTCACAAGAAAGCAAAACAAAATACACATATTGTCATGATAATCCATAACAAATGAAATCTTCTTTGTATATATATTTAATAAATCAATGAATCATTTTACATATGTAGTTCAAAGTACAATTTATAATTAATACTTGTATATGTATTTAAATTATAAAATTCCCTAAATTTATTAATGTAAAAATGTGATACATGATTTTTATTTCCTTCAGAATCACCTTTAGATCTATGCATGTGCAATCAAATTAACTGAATTTTCAAATTTTACTTTAGTAGCAGATATTATTCAGATTATCACTTTTCACAAATAAATTTTTTATAATTCTTATGTGTTTTCTGAAAGCAATAACTTTTAGAGGACAAAGAAAGAAATTCAGATGCAGATACTGGACATTCTGATATTTCACTCACTCACCAAAGATCATGTACTAAAACCTAAATAAAAGTATATGAAAATAAAATGCCTTCCTAAGAAAATAACAGTTTCATACTTTTTGTATGTTGAAGTTGCTCACAAACATTCAAAATTATAAAACACAAATTTGTGTATGTCACAGATCCAATAGGTGTTTGTTTATAATTTGACAAATGTCTGTTTTTTTAAAACAATCTTAAGTAAGCAAGAAAGCATTAAGAGAGATTATTTGTATATTTATAGTTGTCTTGTGTAGTAAATGCCACATTTTCAATACTCTTATTTATAACACACTTGTAAGAAATAAGATGAAGGACGTTATTTCTTGTTTCTTTCACTCATTTAAACCCAAATTGAAAAGAGTAATTCTAAATTCATATGGATAAACATAACTCCCAATTATGTGTTTGCCACACATTCTGAAATGACATATCAATAGACATACACACACCATGCAAAGATATTTTGAATTTCTTTAAAGTAGATAGAGGAGGGCTTCTGGTTTCTGATTCAAATATAAAGAGCTTGGAAGTTATTACCTTCAGCCTTTCAATAGAGAAAAAGCTGAACAAGCTGAAAAACAACAACTCAATAGATCCATAAGAGAATCGAGGTCAAGAGAATTGAAAGCTAGAGAAAGATATGGGTATAAATAATCGAAGGTTACATGGAACAGAAATCTGGGAGCAAACGCCCTCCACTGGAGACTTATAGGAACAATTAAACTATGATTGACAAATTGCCTGAGACTTTGCATGGACTGTTTGAGAGTTGAAAACTCTAGTGGGTCTCAGTTTTCAGTCTTAGGGGAATCCCACACTTTCATAAGTTATACTTATAAAAGCCCCACCAGATTCTCACTGAGAAGACTGTAGGAAAATCATCTCATGTTTCCAGCAGGGGGAGGGGAAAAGCAACATTTTGAAATGTGTCCAGACTATTTTGTTCTTAACAAAGGCTTTCCATTGAGGGAAATTATTTTACCAGGCTTCTACCAGAGTCTAAAGGCATATTTACCTCAGTTCATTTTACCAGTACATCACAGCTGGCTTTCAACAAAAAATTTACAAAGCATGCTAAAATGCAAATATCACAGTCTGAAAAGACAAAACAGATGTTAGAACCAGTTTCAGATATGGCAGAGGTTTTGTAATTATCTGACAAGGAATTCACGTTAGCGATAGTTAAATGTGATAAGGGCTCTAGTGGAAAAAGTGAACAACATGCCAGAACAGATGTGTAATGAAAGCAGAAAGATGGAAACTCTAGGAAGGAATCCAAAGAAAATGCTAGAAATCAGAACACTGTAACAGAAATGAAGAAAGACTTTGATGGGCTCATCAGTAGAGTGTACATAGCTAAGGAAAGATTAAATTAACTTGAATATATCACAATAGAAGCTTCTTCCCAATCTGAAAAGCAAATTTAAAAGAAGAGTGAAGAAAAGGAACAGAATATTCAAAATTGTGGGACAGCAGCAAAAGGTGTAATATATGTATAACTGGAATGGCAGAATGAGAAGAGAGGATGGAACAAAAGAAATATTTGACATAACACTTGCTGAGAAATTTCCAAAAGTAATAACAGACATCAAACCACATATCCAGGAAGCTCAGAGAATAACAAGCAGGATAAATTCCCAAAAAATCTATACCTAGACATATATACAAACTGTAGAAAATCAAAGACAAAAAAAGTCTTGAAAGAAGCCAGATGCAAAACCCACTTTACCTATAAAGGAACAGGATAAGAATTACATCGGACTTTTTTTCAGAAACATTGTGAAAGAGTGGAGTGAAATATTTAAAGTGTTGGGGAAAAACAACACCAACCCAGAATTCTGTATCTAGTGACATTATCCACCAGAAATGATGGCGAAATAGAGACTTTATCAGACAAGCAAAAATTGAGGGCACTTGTCACTAGTAGACCTGACTTGTAAGAAATGTTAAAAGAAGTTCTTCCGAGAGAAGGAAGGTATTACATGTCAGAAGTCCCAATCTATATAAAGAAATTAAGAGTCCTTAAGAGCAAATAAGTGAAGGTAAAATAATATCTTTTCGTTTTCTTATTCTTAACTGGTCTAATAACTTTTTTTTTTTCAAAATAATAATAGCAACGATATATTGGATGATTATATCTTATGGATCAGTGAAATGAAAGAGACATTAGGAGGGATGTGAGGGAGGAATTGGGAATATCATGTTATAAGATACGTGCACTACCCATGATACAGTAGAGTGTTATTTGACAGTGGACTTAGATTAGTTGTAAATGTAAATTGAAAACACCAGGAAAAACATTAAATAAAAATTTAAAATGAGTATAAATAATATGCTAAAAGAGAGAAAATGGAATAATAAAATGCTCAATTAAAACCAGAGGATGCAGAAAAAGAATGG
>JAQZBX010028918.1:0-27577 GCA_029593785.1 Cabassous unicinctus
GCCAGAGAACCAGATTAGGCAAAAAGATATGGAAGCTAAACAACACACTCTTAGACAAACAGTGGGTGGAAGACATCTCAAAAGAAATCAGTAACTACATTGAATTGAATGAAAATGACAACACAACTTATCAAATCCTATGTGATGCAGCCAAAGCTGTTCTGAGAGGGAGATTCATAGCCACGAATATATATATATATAATATATATATATAAAGAAGAAAGAGCTAAAATTGAAGACCTAACTGTACACCTGGAGAAATTGGAAAAAAAACAACAAACTAACACCAAAGGAAGTAGAAAGAAGGAAATAACAAAGATTAGAGCAGAACTAAATGAAATAGAAAATAAGAAAGCATTAGAAAAAATAAAACCAAAACTGGTTCTTCGAGAAGATCAGTAATATTGACAAACCCTAAGCCAGAACAACAAAGAAGAAGAGAGAGCAGATGCAAATACACAAAATAAGGAATGAGGAAGGGGATATCACTACTGACAGTACAGAAATAAAGAGTAACATAAGAGGATACTTTGAAAAATATATGTCAACAAGATTGATAATTGAGAGGAAATGGACTAATTCCTAGAAACTCACAAACAGCCTACATTGATGAAAGAAGAAATTGATGAATGCAACAGTCGAATTACATGTAAAGAGATAGATTCAGTCATCAAAAACCTCCCAAATAAGAAGAGCCCAGGACCAGATGGCTTCCCAGTTGAATTCTACTAAACATTCTGGAAAGAGCTAACACCAACTCTGCTTAAGCTCTTCCAAAAAATAAAAGTAAAAGGAACATTGTCAAACTCATTCTTTGATGTCAACATTACCCTAATACCAAAGCCAAACAAGGATACCACAAGAAAGGAAAATTACAGACCAATTTCTCTAATGAACCTAGATGCTAAAATCCTCAACAAAATACTTGCTAATCACATTCAACAACCTATCAAAAGAATTATACACCATGACCAAGTGCAAGGATGGTTCAACATAAGAAAATCAATCAATGCCATACACCACATAAAGAGATTGAAAGAAAATAATCACATGATCATCACTATAGATGCAGAAAAAGCATTTGACAAAATACAGCACCCTTTTCTGATAAAAACACTGCAAATGATAGGAATAGAAGGAAACTTTCTGAACATGAAAAAGGGTATATATGAAAAACCCAAAGCTAACATCATCTCTAATGGTGAAATCCTAAAAGCATTCCTTCTGATATCGGAAACAAGACAAGGATGCCCACTATCACTACTCTTATTTAATATTGGCTTAATGTTCTTGCTTTGAGCACTGACACAAGAAAAAGATATAAAAGGCATCCAAATTGGAAAAGAAAAAGTAAGAATTTCATTATTTGCAGATGATATTATCCTATATGTAGAAAGCCCTGAAAAATCTACAACAAAGCTTCTAAAACTTATAAAGGAGTTCAGTAAGGTTGCAGGCTATAACACCAATGCTTAAAAATCAGTAGCATTTCTGTACACCAATAACAAGGAATATAAGGAGGAAATCAAGAAAAAAAAATACCATTTACAATAGTAACTAAAAGAATCAAATACCTAGGAATAAATTTAACTAAAGATGTGTAGGACTTATATAGAGAAAACTACACAACACTGTTAAAGGAAATTAAAGAAGACTTAAATAAATGAAAGAATATTCCCTGTTCATGGACAGGAAGACTAAACATCTTCAAGATGTCTATCCTACCCAAACTAATCTACAGATTCAATGCAATCCCAATAAAAATCAACACTATTTTTTAGGTAATTGGAAAAACTAACTACAAAATTTATTTGGAAGGGTAAGAGGCCCCAAATCACCAAAGACATCTTGAAAAAGAAAAATGAAGTTGGAGGTGTCACTCTACCTGACTTTAAAACATGCTACAAAGGCACAGTGTTGAAAACCACATGGTATTGCCACAAGGATAGACACATTGACCAGTGGAACTGAATTGAGAGTCCTGGTATAAATCCTTGCATATACAGTCATCTGATATTTGAGAAGGCCACCAAGCCCACTCAGTTGGGAGACAATGGCCTCTTCAACAAGCGGTGCATGGAGAACTGTATATCCATATCCAAAAGAATGAGAGAGGAACACCATCTCACACCTTCTACAAAAATCAACTCAAGATGGATCAAAGATTTAAATGTAAGAGCCAAGACAATAAAGACGTTGGAAGATAATGTAAGGAATCATCTACAGGAACTTGTAATAGGAAATGCTTTCATGATCTTCACACCCAAAGCATGAGCAGGACAAGAAAAAATCGATAAATGGGATCTCCTCAAAATTGAAAACTTTTGCACTTCAAAGGACATTATCAAGAAAATGAAAAAGCAGCCTACTCAATGGAGAAAATATTTAGCAAACATATATGTGATAGGAGCCTAATATCCTGCATATATAAAGAAACCTTACAACACTAACAACCCATTTTAAAAATGGGCAAGTGAACTGAAAAGACACTTCTCCAAGGAATTTTACAAATGGCTAAAAAGCACATGAACAAATGTTCAATATCTCTAGCTATTAGAGAAATGCAAAGCAAAACTACATTGAGATACCATCATACACCCATTAGAATGGCAGCTATTAAAAAAACAGCAGACTATAAGTGTTGGAGATGATGTGGAGGAATGGTAACCCTCATCCACTGCTAGTGGGATTGTGGAATGGTATAGCCACTCTGGAGGACAGTTTGGTGGTTCCTCAAAAAACTAACTATAGATCTTCCATATGATCCAGTCATTCCACTGCTGGGTACATACCCAGAAGAATTGAAAGCAAAGGCACAAACAGATACATGCACAACAATGTTCATAGCAGCATCTGAGTGTAGCAAGCCAGGTATTGAAGGATGAACAGTACATGACTTCACTGACATGAATTAAGGAAATTGAGCAGTCACTGAGAACTCTTGTCTGAAAAATATGTGTACAAGAAAGAGAAAGAAAATACAAAGTTGTGAGCCATTATAAAAATAAAATAAAATTTTATTTTATTTTTAGTTTTTTTTTAAGTTTTCATGTATATTATCTCTTACATTTAAACATCATTATTATTTCATTATCCTATTAATTGTATTTGGCTATTGTATTGGTGTCATCTTTAAAGAAGCTTTGTATCACAAAAGGGTTACAACTGGGGTGGGAGAAGATTGTTGATGTGGGGTGTCAGGGATGGGGTGCATGGGAGGAAGTTCACCTGAACATACATAAAAGGTATATAAAATTGTTCACATGCTCATGGGGCATGGTAATAGTGGGTGGAGAACCACTCAATAAATGAGAGAATACTGACTTCCCATCCTGGATATCTCTGTCACATTCTGCAACAGTCCCCAAGTGCAGGTGCAGTGTCTGGCAAAGGAGGATGATCCACTGATGGGCTCTTGTTATTGATGACTAGCCTTATGCGTCTTGGCTCCTGAAATTGAAACTTAGAGTATTGTTATGGGGTGCCTAAGGGTTGCCTCCTGAGAGCCTCCTTGTTGTTTAAATGTGGCCTCTCTCTAAGCCAAACTCAGCATATGAATGCATTACCTTCCTCCCAGCATGGGACATGACTCTTGGGGATGAGCCTCCCTGGCAATAAGGGATTACTTACAAGTGCCAATGGGCAATACGACTGGAAAAAGACCTCGAATAAAAGGGGGAAAATGTAAAGACAAATGATTTCATATGGCTAAGAGACTTCAAAGTGAGACGGGAGGTCACCCCAGAGGTATTGCTTACGCACATCTCAATAGGAACTCATGGGCTTCCAATGTGGATACACTGCAAACAGAGGGGCTCCTGAGGGCTCTGGACACACCCAGGTCCTATATCAAGGTGAATAACCCCAGAGTTGTATGCCTTACCAATGGGCCCTACTTTAGAATCCTTGCTCCTGAGAGTGACAGAGTTGGAACTAAATGTGACTTCCCTGCATATGGTCCATCTGTCTCTTCTATTCAAACCTATATGTGTTGCCAGAGTTTGTATGTGTACTTCCAGAGACGATTGTCTTTGGTCTGTCCATGTGCCAGCTAGGCTCAGAATCTCAGTGGATCTGCATCTCCTACCCTACACCTCAATGGACTCACCCTGGACACCTGGTGGGGAGATGATGATGGATCACAGCCTCCCCAGGGAATGGACAAAGTTTGCAGCTGCAGGCAGGATAATCCCATCCATCTTGTCCATGGGATAAAAGCCCCTCCCACTTGGAGGTGGAGTGGACATCACAATCTCAGACTCCTCAGGATCGGGGGAAGAGCTATGGACTAGAGTGGACTTACTGGTATTCTGTTATAGACATATTATGATTCACGAAGTGGAAATAATTACAACATTAATGTGGAGCCAGTGGCCACTGTATGCTTTAGGGGCAGGGAGAGTGAAAAGCAGTTGTAATACAGGGGCCTTTTGGGGACTTGGGAATTATCTTGAGTGACACTGCAATAACAAATATAGGACATTTTATATCATTATATAACATGCAGAACTATGTGTGAGAGAGTGTGGTCTACAATGTGAAATATGTCCTTGCTTAGTGGCAAAGCCCCAAGATGTCTATATCTATTGCAGGTGACACGCCACACTAATGAAGGATGTTCATATGAGAGGTTGTGGGAGGAGTGGGAGGTGGGGCATATGGGAATCCCTACAATTTTTGTGTAACATTTATGTAATCTAATATATTTTTAAAAATAAAAAAATAAAATTATTATAAAGAAAACAATTTATGTAATCTAAGGATCTTTTAAAATTAAATAAAAATTATATTAAAAATAAACTAATTAAGTCTGTTTCTCTTTTGGTTACTGCATGCATGGGATATCTTTTTCCAGCTTTTCACTTTCAAACTATTGGTATCAGTGGGTCTAAGATGAGTCTCTTGAAGACACGACATAGATGGCTCTTATTTTCTTCCACCTTCTGCCAGTCTGTTTCTTTTTATTGAGAAGCCTTATCCATTAACATTCAAAGTTACTACTGTCAAAGCAGTTCTTATTTCAAGAATTTTGACCTTTGGGTGTTATCTGTCATATTTTATTTTCACCACTCTTTTGAGACTTTTCTTTAGTTTTACAGATATTATCTTGATTTCTAGACTCTCTTCCAAGCCTCTTTCTCCTGTTTCTTCTTTTCAGATTGTAGCACACCCTTTAGAATTTCCTGCAAGACTATTCTCTTTATTATAAACTCTCCCAGTTACTGTTTATCTGTGAATATTCTAAATTCCTCCTCATTTTTGAAAGACAATCTTGCTGGATATAAGATTCTTGGAAGTTTTTCTCTTGCAGTATCTTAAATATATCATACCGCTGTCGTCTTGCCTACATGGTATAAATTCAATGAGATGCCTAGAGAGATTAAGGAAAATAAGAAGACATTGAAATCGGCACTTACTCTTATTGGGTATAAGAAATCGGCACTTACTCTTATTGGGTATCCCTTATGTATTATGCAATGTTTTTCTCTTGCTCCTCTCAGAATTCCCTCTTTGTCTTTGGCATTTGACATTCTGATTAGTATGTGTTTTGGAATTGGTCTATTTGAATTATTTGGACAACAGTACATTGTGCATTTTGGACATGGATATCCGTGTCCCTCAAAAGGGTTGGGAAATTTTCTACCATTATTTCTTCAAATTTTCCTTCTGCCCCTTTAGCTTTCTCTTCTCCTACTGGGACACCTGAGACATGTATGTTTGCACATCTCTTGGTGTCATTTAGTGCCCTGAGACCTTGTCAATTTTCTTCCCATTCTTTTTTTCATCTGTTCTTTGGTATGTTTGCTTTCAGAGGCCATGTCTTCAAGCTTATCAATCCTTTCTTCTACCTCCTCAAATCTGCTATTATATGATTCCAGTGTATTTTTAATTTCACTTATTGCACCTTTCATTCTCATAAGATCTGCTATTTTTCTATGTATGCTTTCAAACTCTTCTTTGTGCTTATCCAATGTCTTCTTATTTTCCTTAATGTCTCTGGGCATTTCATTGAATTTATTAAGGAGATTTGTTTGAACACATATGAGTGTTGTCTCAACTCCTTTACGTCATTTGGAGGCTTATCTTATTCCTTTAACTAAGCCATATCTTCCTGTTTCTTGGTATGGATTGTAGTGTTTTATTGGTGTCTTGGCATCTGGCTTACTAGATATATTTATCCTTGGCGCAGTTTCTCTCTTTAGGGTTTTCTTGCCCTTTCTCCCTTGCTTGTTGTGTAGTAGGAACTGAAGGTGTAGTTGGTGCTGTAAGCTGTGGAGACTCAAGCTGCCTGCATTGTCCCAGGAACCAATGAAGCTTCTCCCACCTTTCTCTTTTGCCAGGGATAAGAACAGAGCCACAGCCATGAGTAATAACCCAAGTTATGGAGTCCTAGATTGCAGTAACCTGGAAAGACTGATGAAGCTTCATGCCCCTTCCTCCCCTGCCTGGGGTGGGGATGGAGCTGTAGGTGTGGGCAGCAATCTATGCCATGCTGGTTCAAAATGACCACAGTGGCCCTGGTATACTTGAAAGTATTCAGTCTGTCACAGCCAAATCTACCTGCAGTTACCTGCAGGTCCTGCCAGCTTCCTGCCTGCCAGAGGTTGGGGTGAAGCCTAGTCTAGGGCTGCAGTCTGATCTGGGTGGAAAGAAGCTGGTCCCTAGTGTCATTGTGATTTTCAATCAGCCCAGGTTTCCCTCATGACAGGGATGGATTTAAAATGGTGGCTACCAACCTCTTTCTGACTTGGACAGGTTCAAACTTTAGCTTTTCTTGGGATTATACTTTAGCCAGATGAAATTCTAATCAGTAGCTGAAGTCAGAGCCCAACCATCTCTTCCTCACCTGTTTCTGGGAAATGGAGCGTACAACTCCAGCCACAGAATAGCTCCTGAGGAGGCTTGCATTGCCAGAATAGAATGATCACCAGCCTCCATGGTATGGGCTGAAGTTTCCCAGAGAGCCTGGTGCTGCTCACCAGCTCCCTCCCTGCTAGAGATGGGACTAGGGCATAGGCTAGACCTACAGTCCAGTCTGGATGAAAAGAAGCTGGACCCTACCAGTATTGTGATTTTCACTCTGCCCCACTTCCCCTCTTGCTAGGGGCAGATTTAAAATGGTTGCTACTGGTCTCTTTATGACTTGGACAGGTTCAAACTTTAGCTCTTCTTAGGATTATACTTTAGCCTGCTGATTTTATTAATCAGTAGCTGCAGTTGGTGAACAACCATCTCTTCCTCCCAAATTTTTATGAAATGGAGCTTCCAATTCCAGCCTTGGAATAGTTCTTGAGGTAGTTTGTGCCACCAGTGGAGGATTGGCATCAGTCTCTGAGGCTGGGACTGCTCTGCTTACAAATATTCTCCATAGATATGCAGTATCTTTCTTCCATTGTTTCAAGGATGTTTCAGGATACTCTTCTGGTGTCCTAGAGTCCCCAAACAGATGCTTTAGATAGTCTGGGTGATTACTAACTGCCATATAGCACAAGCTGACTCTAGGATCTTCTTACTCTGCCACCATCTTGCTGGTTGTTAACTTTAACTAATACTGTTTGAGTGCCAAGTACATCCTTGCTATAACATACCTGATTTAGTCACTCATTCCTCTGTTCCAGGTATGTTTGATTTCTGTACCCAAGCTGAAGAAAAGACATATTTTTATGTTATTCTAAATGAACCTATAGCCTCTGTTACTGCATGTCAGGATTTTTCCACCTCAGAACTATTGAAATTTTGGGCTCGGTTATTCTTTACTATTGGGGAGTTGTCTCATGCATTATTGGATATTTAGCAGCATCCCTGCCTTCTAACTTTCTCCGCCCCCTGCTGCGACGAACAAATGTCTTCAGACATAGATAAATACTCCCTGAAGGCAAATTAGCCACCAGTTGAGAACCACTGCTCTAGGAATTGGCAAATTGAAAGCTTCCTTTGACTTCTTCAACCTCTCATTTTCTGATATTGCTTTATGCCAAAGCCGGATTGGAGCTGTGGGCATTGGTGTAGGGCTCCAGATGAGTATAAACCCATCCCCAAACTCAGCTCAAAGGCCAACGATGGCAATTATTTCCCATTCCACTTAGCTTTTCAAATTTCTGAACTTATGGGTCATATATCCTTTATAATTGTGTTCCTATTACCCATCACTGGGCATGACAAGCACTTGATGCATACTGTTTTGCTTATAAAGGATAAGAAAATTCTAGAAAATAATGTGAGATCAACTAACTAAGTCTGCCACAATCATTCCCATTTTCCCCTAGGCAGTGATCATGGCAGAATTTCGAGAAGCAAGTCAATGTCCTTTCTCCGTGCACTATCTTGAGACACCATTTACTTGAAATGTGAATACATGTGACTGCCACTGCTGCCTTGCTGTGCTTAAGAAGGAGCTCGAGGGAAAATTTGTTATGACCCTAGTTCTTTAAGACCCCTTGTAAAAATGAGATCAGGACCAGGTGGTAGCTAGAGAAGCTGGTTTCCAAGACAAAGGAATTGGAGCCCCAGATGAGAACTATTCTATACATGGACCCAAGGATCCTGAAATTCCAAGATTAAGTACTAACACATCCATCCCCTCTAAACTGATAGTAAGGGCCAACATTGCAACTGGCTCTTCATTCAATGTGAGGATTATCTGGCACTTAAAATGTCTGTGCTTTTCTACCTCATCAGTGGTTCTCAGCCCTGACTGCTAATTAAAGTCACCTGTATGAAATTTTGCCTATTCTGGGATATACCACTCAATAGAAAATAATTTTGTTTCATTCAAACTTTCCCTTGGTATGGTGGAAAACTGCTTCAAGCATTTTTCCTCCTTGCACCCACCACTTGTCCCAAGATTAGACATGCCCCTGGGACTTGTACTAAACTGTTAGCAAACTTGGAATATCTGATCACCAGTATAGATGGACAAAACATTGTCTCAGGATTCACGTTCCCAATGGGAAGGTCAGTTCTCTATCATATTAGTTGATCTCATATAATTTTTATCCCCTTTATCCTAATGTTACTTGGAGAATTTTAATGCACAAAGCCTCTAATCTATAAGTTCTTAACTTCTCTTCTAAGAGCAGAGGTGGTACCCAAGTTTCTCCCACAATCAAAGATCTCCCTATCTTATCCCAGGCCAAAGGGGAAACTTGTGTCTGGGAAAGTCACCTCTGTCCCCAGGTAACATGTCCCAGGTAGAACCTCGGTCATAATCTTTTCACTTTCAATAGACACTGGGAAAACAGAAGGTTGTCATGAAAACATTTAGTTAACTAATCAAATTGGGGCAGAATACAGGGATGTACAGGAAAAAATTAATACTTTTAAATTATACTATTATAAGTATCATTCTTTTGTTGTTGCTTTTAATTGAAATATCTATGCAGTTTGCACTGGGTCAGGAGTTGTCCTAACACGTAGAATAAATGTGGGAACAAAGAAAAAAATCATGGTCTCTGCCTCCCCATAGCTTACACATTAAATAGAGAAAAATATAAAATCAAATAATCACATAATTTAAAGTTAAAATAAATTAATTGCTAAAAATATAGGACCATGTTGCTACAAAGCTTAACTAGGGTAATTTATTCTTGACAGAGAGATCAAGTAAGTGATTCCTAGAAAAGTTTTAACTTCTAGAGGAAGAGCAGGATTAAAGTAGTTGAGAATGAGAGATATTTGGTCCTTTGCAGTCAAAGGGAATAGTGGGACCATATATTGTCCATTTGCTGAGCTATTTTTTTTTAAATACAGAGTATATGACCTTGTATGTTGCCACAGCTAATGCATCCCTCATCATTTCCTATGACCTGAGTAGTGTCTGATTTGGGCATATCAGCAAAGCATGCTGAGAGATTCAGCTGAGCATTGTGTTTCTGGGCTGACCTCAATTCACCTCTGGGTGTCATCACTGGGAGGGGGATGTGAGAGTAGGCAAAGTATGGGGCCTGGGAGTTTGTAGAAAACCTGTTCAAAAACAAGGAGAGATCCTTTAACTTTAATTTAACTCTCTATTGAAGTTGGATTCTGAACTGTGTGTTTCAGAAACAGAAATATTTATCTGCCAGCACTATACCTCAGACCATCTTCTGGATGAAACCATAATTATACTGAGTAACAGTGTCCCTGGATGTGGATATTGGAAACATTTCACTTTTCAATGTCAATCCCATATATTCACACTCACCAAAAGTTCAGCTTCTGATCAACTGTATCCAATATTTAACCTTTCAGTCCTATTAATATTGATCAAGGTATCCCTGAGTATCCATACCTTTGCCCAGTCCCCAAATCCAGACACTGAAATTTTTCCAGAATAACCTAGAAAAGACAAACTTCTATATAAGTCAATAAAACTTCTATAGAAAAATTCTGTGCATTTGTAGATAAGAAATTTTTTTGTTGTGGGTACACCCTGCAAAATTTTAGTTGATTAAACAAATGAACATTTTGTAAATTAAGAACACACACTGCAATAAGATGAACTTAAAAGCTATTCCAAACTTCCCCTTTCAACCACATTCACACTGACACTTTAGCACTATTAATTATAGCCATACTACTGAGCCATCATCACCTCTGTCCATTGCCAAACAGGGAAGGTTTGGGCCATCCATGATGATAAAAGGAAAGCTACAGGATAATAAGACTGTACAACTCAGGCAACTCTGAGGTGGCTGAGGATGTGATTAAGAATACAATTATAAGAATGTTCTTTCAGGGTCTATAACAAAGATAGGGCATGAGTATAGAGTGCTGATAGTGGGGTGATATATGGGGAAAATGAACTTAAAGCATACTTCTATGGGATATGAGTGTACTCAAGGTGTCATAGGTATGTTTTCTTGATAGAGGTCCACACACCAGGCAATAAAATATTAAACTCAAATCCCGGGTAGTCATAATTTTTCAAATAAAATGGCAAAAATCTCTGAAATATATAGGCAGTGCCTAATACAAGAAAACAGACCAATATTCCAAGTCCTCAATCTTAATCATTGTATGTATGACCCTTATTCTTGTAAAATGAAACATAGCCTAATTATAATTAATGCTTAAGAGTTACCTCCTGAAAACCTCCTTCTTACTCAATTGTGGCCTCTATCTAAGCCAGACTCAGCAAGTAAACTCACTACCTTCCTCCAAACATCAGACATGCCTCCTGGGGATGAGCCTCCCTGGCAGGGAGGGATTATTGTCAAGAGCTAACCAGCAATGCATTTGGAAAAAGCCTTGACCAAAAGGGGGGAACATTAAATAAAAAGAGTTTTAATGGCTTAGAGATTTCAAACAGAGTCAAGAGTCATTCCAGAGTTTACACTTATGCAGGCGTCAGGCAGATTTTATTAACTGCCACAATAAACAAAGCCCCAAACACAAAATGCTCCTGAGGGCTCTAGAGATGTCCAGACACTATAGGAAAGGGGCACAGCCTCATGAAATCAGTGGGCCCTATTTGGGAATCTATGATAATCTATTTCCCCAATTAAACATAGTTATACTCATTTATATTTTCCCTACTCATGATTCTTCTACTCCTTTTATTTGAAACTATACTTATCATTATACCTGTTAAGTATATGTCACAGAAACTTAAAGTTTCATTTTGTTCATATGCTAGTTGGGTCCTGAATCCCAGCAGAGTTGCAGTCAACTCTTATTCTCTAGTTCTTCGGACTTGCCCTGGACAACTAACAAAATAATGATGATAGGAAAGTTTCACATATTTTATGTGTCCAAAAGAAGAAAGGATAAATGCATGGATAATTTCGCAAGTAGAAAAGACAACTTGATGGAGTGGCATTCCCACCCTTTGCAAAGGCTTGTGCAGCAGCCATGCCCTCCACAAACATTGGGTGAAGGTTCCAACCTCCTCCAGGAATGAATTGACAGCCAGGCCCTTGGATACACACTTGTCAAGTATCAGAGTGGTAGCCAGTCTCTAGACTCCACCCTCCTCAAGCATTAGGGTGGCAGCCAGCCTCTACACAATCCCCCAGGCATCTGAGAAACCTGGGGAGGTAACACTCTTTCTGAACAGTGGGGCAGAAAGCCTGCCTTCTCCAATCTCTAAGGCCCACTCAACCTGTCCACAAATATGAGTGGGTCCATTCTCTTAACTCAAAAATATCTTTAGTCCAGACCTCAGCTTCCATGATTCTGCCATTGATGTCATTTTTCTTTCAATCTGTCCCTTTTCTGTCCCTTTTAGTCCAGGGTGGCAGTGGCTCCATTCATACAGATCTTACAAAAAACTTACGTTTCACATGTAGTATACAGGGTTCAAAACTATCAGGGTTCATTAGGACTTTCCACATATCCTTCCTGTAAAACTGCATCTCCAATCCTAACTTACTCTTAAATGGCTGACTGGTTCCCTATTTATTTAAACCTCACATTAAGCAATATTCTCTGGGGACTTGTTTTACAGAAGCTTAGAATTTTCCAAATAATCTGTGCTGGTTTGAGTCTCTTGTGGACTCCATAACATCCTTTTCTTAAAATAAATCCATTCTTGTGCCTGTAAATCCATTGTAGATGGGATCTATTGATTAGATTCAGTTAAGTGACCTTTTTATTAGATCACTTTTGATTAGATCACTTAATTTAAGGGTCTTTTATTAGATTGCAGGACCCAGGATGGGTCTTAATCTTCTTACTGGAGTCCTTTATAAATGGAAGACTAAAAAGCTGCAGATACACAGAAAAACTGCAGAGACAGAGAGAAAAACTTCTAGAACCTGAGAGAAAAGACCTCAGAAACCAGAAGCTAAAAGAGGCCTGAAGGAGAGGGGAGAAGCAATAAGAAGGCAGAGATGAGCCTACACTGCCCTTGTGCCCTGCTATGTCCTGATTGTCCACTGCTGAGCTCAGGGAGAAAGTGAGCCTGGAGGAGAAGGCAGAGGCCAGCAGAGCTGCCATTGTTCATTTCCACGTGCAGGAGTGTAGGATCACCAGCAACTGACCTTCAGTGAAACAGCATCTGTGATGATGCCTTTATTTGGACATTTTTACAGCCACATAACTGTAAGTCTTTAACCTAATAAATTCTCATTGTAAAAGCTAACCCATTTCTGGTATATTGCATTGGCATCCTTTAGCAAGCTAAAACACCATCAATTTCTGGTTTCTTTGTGCCCAGGATTTCAGTTCTCAGCTTATAACTTTCCTCTCACCTTTTACTACAAGCTTCAAGGAGAAGCTGGGCTAGACTTTCTACATTATTTTGGACATTTGCTCAGCTAAATATCTAAGCTCATAACTTTCAAATTCTGTCTTCCATTTGACATCAGGACTCAATTTTCCAAATTCACTGCCACATTAAAACAAGGGTCACATTTCTTCCAGTTCACAATGACACATTCATCATTTCTGATGAAGTGCATTTATTTTCCATATTTCTACCAATCTGGATCTTTTTTATGAAGCATCTCATACTTCTTCCACTCTACTCACTTCCCACTTTAAAAACCTTTTTTTTTTTTCTCACATTTTTGGTATTTGCAATAACAGCACTCCAATTTCTTGGTACCACAATCTGTTCTGTTTTGCTATAGCTGCTTAAAAGCAGATCCTATAAAATAGGTTTACTTTTAACAGTGGGAATTAATAAATTATAAACTTAAAGTTTTAAGACTAAGAAAAATGTCTAAATCAAGGCACCATCAGGCAAAGCTTTCTCCCCAAAGGACAAGCTGCCAACAAACCTGGACTCAGATGTCACATGGTATGGCACATGGCAGCATGTGCTGGCCTTTCCTTTCTCTTTCAGGTTTTATTGCTTTTAGCATCTGTTTCTGTGGGTTTCTGTCTTTGTCTGACTTTCATTCTCTTATAAAGGATGACAATAAGAGGATTAAGACCCATGCTGAATGTGAGTCACACATTAGATGTGAGTCACATCTAATGTTAAGATCCTACTCAACAAAAGATCCTACATACAACAGATCCACACACAGAGGAATGGATTAACTTTAAGAACATATTTTTCATGGCACATACAGCTTCAAACCATCACAGTCCCTTATAGCATGGGTTGTCTTCAGTGCAGCACACAGAATGGAAATGGGAAGAAGCAGAGTGGTAGCAGGAAGAACTGTTAGATAGGCTCCTCTAAAGTGGATCAAATCCTAGAGAATAAATGAGACAGAATGTGATTCCTAGTTGACATGGAAATTTTCATAGTGTTTAAGTCGTTAAGCAAAGACAGAAAAAAAGACCTAATTTTATTTCATTGTGATCAAACAGGACTCTTTGTAATATTTCTACTTTATGGAACTCATTGATGTTTTCTTTGTGTCCAAATTTATGATCAACTTCTGAACATTCCACCTGTGCTTGAGAAGAAGATATATTTTTGTCAGAATGTTGTTTTCAAAATACATCTAGAAGAACTTCTTTATAGATTTGGTTGTTTAGATCTTTTATATCCTTACTTATATTTTGTCCACTTGATATGTTTCATATTGAGTATATCATTAGTCTATATTAATGTGGTTCTATTTCTCCTTGCATCTTTTGTGGTTGTTCTGTTATTTGCTGGGTAAATATTCCTAATTGTTATATCTTCATCATGGAAGGTGGCTTTAATATTTTATAGTGTTCTTATTTGTCTCATTTAATGCTTTTTTCTTGGAGTCTACTTTGTTATTAGGTTTAGAGCCGTTGCTTTCTTACTGTTTCTATTTGTCTGATAAATCTTAGTCCATCCCTTCATATTTAGCATTTTTGAACCCACAATTTAGAATGTGTTTTTCATAAATTATAGGTTAGGTTTTGCTTTATAAGCCAACTTGAAAGTATTTTTCTTTTACTATATATGTCCATTCACAATTTCTAGATGGCTTTTGATTTAAATTCTGTCAATATTGAAATACTGTGTGCCTTATATTGTATTTATTGTCCTTTTCTCTGTATGAATGTAACTTCTTTGCTTGTAAGTGTTAAATAGATTTAGGAAGGTTTGTATTTTTATTCTTGTTGTTACATTGTGTTGTACTTTTATATAGTGCTCTTAATCTTTTTTTGTTAGAGAAGTTGTTGGTTGGCAGAACAACCACGCATAAATTACAGGATTCCATAAATAACTCCACCATCAACACCTGGCATTGGTGTGGAATATTTGTTACAAATGATGATAGCTCAATTTTATAATTGCATTATTAATTAAAGTTCATGGATTCACCTTTTGTGTAGCCCTAATCCATGGATTTTTAAAAATTATTTTCTTTGTTTTTAAAGAAGCTTTAGATTATATAAATGTTACATCAAAAGTATAGAGAATTCCTATATACCCCACACTCACCCCTCCCATACTTTCCCCATTAACAATATCTTTCATTAATGTAGTACATTCATTACAATTGATGAACATATATTGAAGCATTGTTACTAAGCAGAGTCTATAGTTTACATTATGTTTTACAGTTTGCACCACACAATTTTATAGGTTTTGACAAGGTATATTATGGCTTGTATCCATCATTGCAATATCATGCAGAATGATTCCGATGTCTCAAAAATGTCCCTTGTTTCACATATTCTTCCCTGTCCCTTGCCTCAGAACTTCTGGTGACCACTGTCTTAAGATGTCTTTCCTACCCAAAATGATTTACAAATTTAATGCAATCCCCCAAAAAATTACAATAACATTTTTTACTGAATTGGATAAATAACTATGAAATTTATTTGGAACAGCAAGGGACCCTGAATAGACAAAAATATATTGAAAAAAAAATACATAATCAGAAGAATCTTGCTGCCTGACATTAAAGCATACTACAAAACTGCAGTGGTCAAAATGCACAGTATTGGCACAAGGATAAACCTACTGACCAATGGAAGTGAATTGAGAGTTCTAATATAGATCCTTGAATATATAGTCATCTAATATTTGATAAGGTCATCAAGTACTCTGAACTGGGACAGAATGGCCTCTTCAACAAATGGTGCTGGGAGAGCTAGATATCCATATCCAAAAGAATGATAGAGAAACACCATCTCATGTACTATACAAAAATTAACTCAAGATGGATCAAAGACCTAAATATAACAAACAAGACCATAAAGCTCCTAAAAGATAATGTAGGGAAACATCTAGGATATCTTGCAGTAGGAAATAGTTTTATAAGCTTTACATCAAAAGTTTGAGCAACAAAAGATAAAATAGATAAACGGGACCTCCTAAAATTTGAAAACCTTTGCACTTCAAAAGGAGTTTATCAAGAAAGTGAAAAGGCAGCCCTCAATTGGAGAAAATATTTTGTAACAATATTTCCAACAAAGGTATAATATCCAGCAAATATAAAGAAGTCCTACATTTCAAAAATAAAAAAGACAAACATTCCATTTCAAAAATGGGCAAGAGATTTGAATGGACACTTCTCCAAAGAAGAAACACAAATGGCTAAAAATCACATGAAAAGATGCTCAACATCACTATTAGGGAAATGCAAATCAGAACTACAATGAGATATCATCTTACACCTATTAGACTTGCAGCTATTAAAACAAGTGTTGGAGAGGATGTGAAGGAAAGGTAACACCCATTCACTGCTGGTGGGAATGAAAAATGGTGCAGCCCTTTTGAGGACACTTTGGCAGTTCCCCAGGAAGCTAACTGTAGAACTGCCATATGATCCAGCCATCCCACTTCTGGGTATATACCCAGAAGAATTAAAAGCAGAGACACAAACAGATATATGCACAACAATGTTCATAGTGGCATTATTCACCATTGTCAAAATTTGGAAGCAACCCAACTGTCCATTAACAGAAGAATGGACAACAAATTGTGGTATATACAAACAATGGAACATTACTCAGCTGTAAGAAGGAATGCAGTATCAACACATGGGATAACATGGATGAATCTTGAAGACCATATATAGAGTGAATAAGGCAGTCACTGAAGGACAAATACTACATGAACTCACTGATATGAATTAAGCAAATTAAGTAGACTCACAGAGCTAGAGTTTGGAAGACAGATTATCAGGAGACAGAAAGGGAGTAGAGGGTGGTGAGCCAAAGCTTAATATGGGTAAAATCTGTGACAAGGTGCAAGGGGTGGTTGGGCAGTGGATGGGGTGATAGTGGTGCAGCGATGTGATTGGGTATGTCAGTTTTGAAATGTGAGGGGGACTAGGGTGGTGGACTATCCATGGAAATTGGGAGATGGAGGATGGAACAAGTGAACTCAGGGAATTTGTAGGACTGTGGTTAAAACTACAATGGTGAAAATGCTTTACTTTTTGGCAAATATGGCAAGGGAGGGTCACTGGTGCAGGGTGTTGGTGGTGGAGGGATATGTGGGAAAGGGTGCATCTGAGGCATGCTTTTATGGAAAATGAATGTGTTCATGTTAGCATAGAGTGTTATCTCAGTGAACAGAGACCCCCACAATAAGCAAGAAAATATTAAAGTACAATACTGGGGAGACCAGCTACTTTCTCAAATAGAGGCATAATAGCATCTTTAGTACATAGATAGCACCCAATAAAACAGACCAGTATGTCAAGCCCTCAATATTAATGCATGTAACTATGAACCTTATTCTTCAAAAATTGAAGTGGTTGCCATAGGTTCTGAAGGGAGGGGGAGAAAGATATGGGTGGAACATGGGGCATCTTTAGGGTATTGGATTTGTTCTCTGTGACCTTGCAATGACAGATACATGCCATTATACATGTTGTCAGAAACTATAAAAATATATGGTGCAAAAGGTAAATCATAATGTAAACCACTGACCATGGTTAGTAGCAATGATTTGATACTTGTTCACTGATTGTAACAAATACTCATGTAAAGTAGGATGTTATTGATATGGGTGGATGTGGTGGGAGGAAGAAGTGGGGTATATGGGAATACCCTGTATTTTCTATGTGACTTTTATGTAAACTAAAGCTTTTCAGAAATTAAAGTGAAAAAAACTACAGTGGGGAAACAGACAGAAGAAATTGTCAATATAAATAAAAGATAACAGCTATTATGGTTATGAAAGGTACAATACAAAATTTTTTCTTTTACTTTTTATTTTTGTTTAATTTTTAAAATTTTATTATTGTTATTTTTCCATGATTTTTTAAATCCTTTTTTTTTCTTACCTTCTTTTGTTTTTTGTTTTCTTTTGTTTTCTTTTTTATTAGAAAAGTTACAGGGTTACAGAAAAATCATGCATAAAAAACAGGATTCCCATATACCACCCTATTATTAATATCTTACATTGTTGTGGTATATTTGTTACAACTGATGAAAGCATAGTGTTATAATTGTACTTTTAACCATAATCCATGGTTTAACTTATGGATTGTTGTGCTCTGCTTTTCATGGATTTTTAAACGTTAATATTCTAGTGACATATATACAACCTAAAATGTCCCCAGTTAACCACATTCAAATATGTAATTCAGTGCTGTTAATTACATTCACAATGTTGTGCTACCATCACCACCATCCATTACCAAAACAATTCATTCATTGCAAAAAGAAATGCTGTATATTTTGAGCCTTAACTCATTATTCCATACCCCAACCCCGTGCCCCTGGTAACCTATATTCTAGATTCTTACTCTGTGAGTTTGCTTATTCTAATTATGTGATATCAGTGAGATCATAAAATGTTTGTTCTTTTGTGTCTGGTTATTTAACTCAAAATGATATCTTCAAGGTTCATACAGGTTGTCACATGTATCAGGACTCCATTCCTCTTTACGGCTGAACAAGATTGCATTGTATGTCTGTATCACATTTTATTCATCCATTTATTGTTTGATGGACATTTGGGTTTCTTCCATCTTTTGGCTATTTTGAATAATGCCACTATTAACATTGTTGGTCAAATATTTGTTTGAGTCCCTGTTATCAATTCTTTTGGGTATACACCAAGCTGTGGGATTACCAGCTCATATGGTAGTGCTATACTTAGCTTTCTGAGGAACTGCTAAACTGTTTTCCACAGTGGTTGCACCATTTTATATTGCCACCAGCAATAAATGAGTGTTCCTACTTCTCTGCATCCTCTCCAACACTTGAGATTTTCTGATTTTTTAAAATATTTTCTATTCTAATGGATGTAAAATGGTATCTCATTGTGGTGTTTTTGATTTGCATTTACCTGATGGCTAATGGGATTGAACATATTTTTATGTGCTTTCTGGCTTTTTATAAACCTTTGGAATGATGTTTATATTCAAGTCTTTTGCCCATTTTGGTATGATAAATTAATAAATAATTTGTTTTAAAAAAAACAACCCAGTATATACAATGTGATTCCACCATAGAAGAGGAAAAAATATGTTCAATATGCAGAAGAAAAACCTGGAATGGTATAGACACAAATACAACTCTTTACTGTAAATACATATGTGTGTTAAAATATTGGAATTTCTTTATTTCCTTTCTCTACACCCTTATGCTTTAAATTTTAGACAATTTTTCAGGAGCAAATTTGTCAAATCAAAAAACTTGATGGTGCAGGTTTGACAGGGGGTAGGGTGGGGAGGGTGGGTTGGACCTTCCATGGAAGAGGAGGAGGGTAGGGGCAGGGAACCGGTGAACACTGGGGATTGATGGGTATGTGGATGAAAGTACAAAGTTGGGAATGCTGTTATGGCAATGTGACAAGAAAGGATTACTGGTTTAGAGTGTTGGATAGGGGGCTTTCGGGACAGGGCACACATGGGGTAGACTTCTAGGGAATGTGTAAGTGATGATTTTGTCATAATGTATTGTATCAGTGAGTGGAGACACACATAATGAGTGGGAAGGAGTTGGACTCCCATCCTGGGGAGGACTGATATGTTCTCAAACAGAGGGACAGAGACTCTTGAGAGCATGGGCGGTTCCTAATAGGGGATGACAAACTAGTTTGTCAAGACCTCAGTGTTGTTGCAAGTACCTATGAATCTTGTCATCCAAAGAGTAAAGCTGGGTGGTCACCATGGGCCCTGAGGAGAGGAGGAAGGAGGAATAGAACAGATAGAGCAAGTGGTATTTAGTGGTCAATTGAAGTGTTCTACATGATCTTGCAATGGTGGACACAGGCCATGTTAAATATCATCAAAATTTATAAAAGTGTACAGTTTAAAATGTAAACCATAATGTAAACCATTTACCATGGTTAGTAGTTATGTTTCATTATTTGTATATCATTTGAAACAAATGTGCCATCCACATATAAAAAGGTATAAATATGGGAAGGGGGGAAAAGGGGGGGGATGTTGGGTTTATGGGAGTCCTTGTATTCTGTATGTGACTTTACTGTGACCTAAAACTTCTTTGAAAACAAAATAAAAAAAGGAAGACACTGGGGAAGAAATAGAAGAAAATGTCACTGTACATACAGGACAACAGATATTACAGTGGTGAAAGGCAAAATGTCAAAAAAATTTAAATATTTTTCATTATTTTTTAATATCCTAATTTTAAAATTTTATTTAATTTTTAGTTTTTTTTTATTTTATGTATTTCATTTCTTATATTTAAACCTCTCATTATTATTTCATTTTCCTATTAACTGTATTTGGCTATTTTATTGGCTCCATTTTTGAAGAAGCTTTGGATCACTGAAAACTGATCCAAAAACTGGGGTAGTGGAGGATCATTGGTGTGGGGTGTCAGTGATGGGGGATATATGGGAGGAAGTTCACCTGGGCATACATATAAAGTATATTAATACGTTCAAGTGTTCATGGGGTATTGTCACAGTGTGTGGAGATTCACACAGTAACCAAAAGAATACTGAATTCCCATCATGGAGAGCTCTGCCACATTCTCTAATGGAAGAGCAACAATCCCCCAAGTACAAGGGCAATGACCAGCGAAGGAGGATGGTCCACTGATGGGCCCTTGATATTGATGACTATCTTATGAGACTTTGCTATTGAAATTGAAACCTAGCCTAATGTTATGGGGTGCCTAAGATTTGCCTCCTGAGAGCCTCCTTGTTGCTCAAATGTGGCCTCTCTCTAAGCCAAATTCAGCAAATAAGTGCATTACCTTCTACCCACTGTGGGACAGGACTCCAAGGGATGAGCCTTCCTGTCACTGAGAGACTACTACCAAGCACCAATTAGCAATTCAACTGCAAAAAGACCTTGAATAAAAGGGGGGGAAAGGTAAAGACAAATGGGTTTATATGGCTAAGAGACTTAAAAGTCAGTCAGGAAGTCATCCGAGAGGTAACACTTATGAACGTCTCAGCAGGATCTCATAGACTGCCAAAGTAGATACTGCCCCAAATAGAGAGGCTCCTGAAGGCTGTGGAGACACCCAGGTCCTATGGTCAGGGAAGATAGCTCCAGAGTTTGTTGCCTTGCCAGTGGGCCCTACTTTGTGTTCCTGAGAGTGACAGAGTTGGACTCATTTATGACTTCCCTACACATGGCTTATCTGTCCTTTCTATTTAAACATATAGTTGGTGTTGGAGTTGTTAGGTGTAGGTCCAAGAAACTTAAAACTTGGGGCTGTCCATGTACCAGCTGGGCCCTGAGCTTCAGTGGAGTTGCAACACCTACTCTCCAGTTCATTGGACTTACCCAGGACACCTAACAAGGAGGTGAGAGTGGATAAACACCATACCAAGGAAACGAGAGAGGCTACAACTGCAAGCAAGTGAGTCCCATCCAACAGCTGTATGAAGCTTCCTTTCAATTAGAGGTGAAGTGGACATCACCATCCCAGAATCCTCAGGATTGGGGAATGAACTATGGAATAGAGTGGACTTGCTGGTATTCTATGATAGAATTATTGTGATTCTAGTAGTGGAAGAAATTACAACATTGATGTAGAGGCAGTGGCCATTGGAGGCTCTGAGGGCAAGGAGAGGGAAAATCAGGTGTAAAACAGGGGAATTTTTGGGACTTGGGAATCATCCTAAATGACATTGCAACAACAGATATAGGCCATTATACATTTTCCCATAACCTACAGAATTGTGTGGGAGAGAGTGTAACTACAATGTAAACTATAACCCATACTCAATGGCAATGCCCCAGAATGTATTTATCAATTGTAATGAATGTACCACACTAATGAAGCATGTTGTTTATTTGGGAAAATGTGGAAGCTATGGGGGTAGGGCATATGGGAATCCCTATATTTTATGTAACATTTATGTAATATAAGTATCTTTTAAAAAATAAAAAATGAAAAATAAAAAAATCACTGGAAAATCAAGTACATGCCAAGCAGTATGCTAGCCATGAGGGATACAGTGGAAATCAAAAGTGGATATTGTCCCACCTTTGTGGTGTTTATGGTCTAACACATAGGAAAAGCAAAGGTTCAGTAAAATCATACTGTCTTCCATGTGTGTAATTACAGGGTCCCTTTGGGGTTTATTTCCCTTTCTTCCCTTCCCTGGACTTAGTTCTTTGTCTGAAATTTGAAAATTCTTATACATATAGGATTTTAAGTCACCCTTACTCATTTCTCATTATCAGGTAAACTTTATGTAAAAATATGTATTTTGCTGATAGGTGACTTGCTATAATCAGTTTAATTAAATAGATGCATGAATAAAACAATGGTTTCATTGGCAAGATAAATTTTAGAAGCAAGTGATACAGTTATATTTTTTAAGTTCCTAATTTTTTTGATGTAACAAGGGTCACTGAGAATATCAAATGAATATGCAATTTTGGTTCTTAATACACACAATCTTAAAAGAAACTATTATTGAGAAGCAACAATGTCATTGTTATCTTAGGAGTAGGCATGACCTGACATGCAAGAATAAAAAAAATACAAGGTCTATAATTCTTCTTGTATAAGGAAGGGAAAACTAGTGTGAATAAAAGGTAGAGTAGAAGTTTGTCAGGTCCAGCAGTCTCTAATAGTGGGGGCAAGACTGGGTGTTCTAACAGAAATACTCAAATATAATCAGGTACATGAATAAGATAGATGTATACTGTAGGGCACCTGAATTTTACAATTGTGGTTCTTCTTGGTTGGCAGTTTGACTGCAAGAAGTTATGCTTACAGTTGAGTCTGTTCCTTTTTATTTTCCTCTCTCCCATTTCTAGCACTGTGCTAGTTGCTGAATTCATCTTCCTTAAGCTGGTGGTCAGGGAAAACAGCATGGGGATCATGCTTAGGAGGCTATTATGGAACAGGCTTGAAAGTGATGCGTGTCCATATTATCACAATTCATGAGCTAAAACTCAGTTACATGGTTGCTCCTAACAGGAAGGGAAGCTAGGAAGGGATCTAACTCCTCTCTTAATCAGGAACAGAGTGGGCATTACCATCTCCAAATCCTCAATATTGAGGAATGAACAAACAATAGCAGGGAATGCAACTATGGACTTAAGTAGACTTATGATTATTCTAGCAATGGAAGAACTTGTATCATTGATATAAAGTCAGTGGCCACCAAAGTTTCTAAGGGGAGGGAGAGGGAAGAATAGGTGTAACATGGGAGCATTTTTGGGACATTTGAATTGTCCTGCATAACATTGCAATGATGGATATAGGCCATTATTCATTTTGTCAAAACCTATAAAATTGTGTGGTGCAAAGTGTAAACTATAATGTAAAACTATAGTCCATGGTTAGCAGCAATGCTTCAATATGTGTTCATCAATTATAACAAATGTACCACACTAATGAAGGATGTTGTTAAAGGTGGAAAGTGTGGGAGGGGGACAGAGTCGGGTATATGGGAATCCCCTGTATTTTTGATGTAACATTTATGTAATCTAAAGATTCTTTAAAAATAAAAAAATAACTCAAAAATGTAACTTCCTTTCATCAGGGATAAAATGAGCCCTGGTAAAGGAGAAAGGCTTAAGAATATGCAAGGCAGCTTGAAACAATGAGACTCACTAGGGAGTATTTTGAAGAGCCTTCATTTCTGTGTTCAGAAAGGAAGCTAGGTAGCTATTGGGGAGTCATTGATGGCAACTAAACTCATTTTGACATAATCAAATCTGTCTTCTTGAAAGAAGTCTAGTGATATTCATATATAGAATAAACAAGAAAGACGCTCTTAAAAGAATTAAGGAATTGAGCCTTCAGCTCCTTAGGATCCAGTTCCTCATTTTAAGTTGCCCCAATCCCAACTTGCTTAGTGGCCATCTGAAATGCTATTTTCTGTAGAGAGTACTTATTAAATTCTTCATTTCATTGATTTGGTCATTCTTTCTGGGATGACTTTTTGGGTTCTTGTTATAGTATGCCTTGTATTTTGGTATCTGCAAACCTACCTTAGCTCACCTACTGTGTTGCATAGTTCTTCAGTGCAGGGTATGGATTTTGTCTAGCCTTTATTTGCATTTTTTATTTCCTCCTAAATTGTTGGCCTGAAGGCAAGTTGAAAGAATAGTATTTCAAGGGTGCATTTCTGAAGTTAACTCTAGTCAACATGGAGTAATAGAAATAACCTAGAGCCTATGCTTTCAAGCCAGACAAATATGGAATGGACACCTGACCCTAATACTTATTAATAAGTTTAAATAAATTATCTTAAGCTCTCTCAACACTATTTGTAAAATGGGAATAGAAAGACTCTTAATGTGGCATTGAGCAGATGAAAGAAATATCTCAGATCTGTCTCCTGGCTGACCCTCATGAAAGGTCAGTGTTTATGGATTCTCTACTAGGGAGAAGCCACAAACCCTTTCCAATTTGGAATAAAATTCCTAAATATTCACAGATTGTGTTGCCTGTAACTCTCTGGTGGTAAGCTTCCACTTTTGGTCATGTGTTTACGTGGCCATAATTTTAGACAGATTATGGTCCTAATAAAACTAATTAGCTTAGTTATGCACAGACATGAGCTCAATATAAACTTGGTCAATTAAATTTGGAGGAGTCATTTTATGGATTAAAAAATTTGGCGGAGTCTTTCTGTGGCGTATAAAAAATGATGTATGCATTTTAAATTTATCTTATAATCTGTCCTCAGATTATAAGAGGTATGAACCCATACAGAAAGCACATGAAGGAAACATTCAATGCTGTATGGAAAAAGCAAACTTGTCTTCAAGTCCCTGAGTATACAAAAAGGTCACAAAAAATAAGTATGAAGAACTCAATGTTGCATATACTGGTGAGAAGAGTTTAGAGCATGTTCACACTCTGTGGTCTTGCAAGGTCCACAGGGAATTGGATAAACAACTCTTTCAAAAAAGAGCAGAGGGAAAGTTTTTTAAAGACATATTCACATCTGTTTTCTTCCCCAACGTCCATGAAATGAACCATATTAAAGAGGCAAGGTTGGTGGGGTTCATCTCCAAGGATTGGTTTGAGTTTGGGAGCCAATTGAAGACAGTTTTCCCAGACACTGAAAATTCTCTTCATCTCTGATGTCTTTGAGGAATTGAAATTTGATTTGGAACTTAAGATTAACTTCTGCCATGACTGGACACAACATTAGTCAATGCTAATTATCCTGAGGAGTTTGTTGCAGAAAAAAAATGTCCCAGAGTCCTCTTTGCTTATTTCATTAGGATATGTGGATATGGAAAAACTTATATCCTCCTGAAGCATCCAAAATACATATATCTTCCAGGACTCTCTAAGAATGAAAGGGAACTGTGTTTTCCCACTTCTTCTTTGAGAAGATAGTCTTGAAAGCCTTTGGTATTATGAGAGAAAATAGACCAGTGTTTTCTATGTGCTAGAATCCTATTATATGTTGGTTGGTATGTATTTGTATGATATGTCATCTAGAAAGAGGAGAATACCTTGAGATTGCCTGGCAGACTGCCACCTTTTTTGCTTGCATCCTTTTTTTACAAATGTATTCAAACCAGGAGGTGAGACATTTTCACATAAGCAGAACAGAACTCAAATAAAAAAGCTTCTGTTCTTTGATTCAGAGGAAATATAGACTCTGAAGTTTGTTTATTGTCATGAAGCTCTCAGAGGAGGAATGGTGTATCTGGATCTGATCTTTTGATGTGGGTGGGCATGAGCCTCTTTCTTAGAAGTAGTGACTGTTTTGACTTCAATATGTGTGTACAAGAGTTTTTGTTGCCATGTTCTATTTACTAAAACAACCATAAAGCAATCCTAACCCAGCCATTGGAAGTGTAACCCAGCTGTAGCAGCATGGGTGACTTCAAAGCCACTTGTCCCAGATGGGGCTATTTATGTTTGGGTTTTCAACTGAAAATATAACAAAAATTCAGGAGACATCCTTCAGTTTTCAACTGTCATAAGAGATAAAGTAGAAAATAACTCAATGCTTTAAAAGTTTAAGTTAATATGGACCCAAAAGGCCAGAGGTAAATTTCCAGGAATTGTTTAATGCAGGAGTCTGTGAGTTTGAATTGAAACTCAAAAAAACATTATTCTTTGGGGGACGTGTTTATGCAGGTGTGATATATTTAATAATACACAGTATAGTGTGGACTTAGTAAGGAGCCTGTGGTTTTCACCTGACTGGCAATGAGGTCCGTGGAACAAAAAAAGTTAAGAACCCCTGTTTAATGGTATATTTGAAACTCAAGATAAATAATGTAAAGAACAAGTAATGGATTTTTAAAAGAAGTTGCCATTTATATTATACAGAGGAATTGATAATATCCTCATTCTGCCTGGAACAATGCCATAATTTGCAGAGGTTTGGGCTGTGTATAGAAATCATCTTTTCAGATGACTCTGAATTCATCTCAAGTTGAGTCTCTCTATTAATCCTCTGTTCCTCACACCATACTTGTAGTTGGCTCTAGCTCTCCATGAGTACTTCATGGATCCTTATGCCTGTGTGCTTAAGAGCATGGCTTTTGTAGCAAGGTAGACTTTGTTTTGAGCCCTGGAATGGCTATTTGCTAACTGTGTGACAATGGGCAATGACTTAGTTTCTCAATGTTTTCCATCTGCATTGGGGTTAAATGTCTTAACTTCATAAGGCTAATGAGAATTTGACAGACAAGCCATTTTTATTGTTACCATGATTGTTGTTTTTATTTTATAGCCATCGGATTCAGACTATCAGCTCATGCTTTTGTTCTCAAATACAAACCACTTTTCAGGATAACACTTTTTGGATACAGTTCACTGATATGCCATCAAATATTGACTCTCAATCACATAGCCATCAGGCGACATCACCTAAAAGAGGGAAAATGGAAACATACTAAAGGTTATTAGTTTGCCCAAGGCCCCATAGCTAATAAGTGTGGCAACTGTGATTTGATCCTACTTACTCTGTCCCCATAGTCCACTTTTTATACCATTATGATGCCATGCTCACTCAATTTACCTGAATGAACATCTCCCAGTTTAGACCTGAGTGCCCATAAGTTTTGAGAGGCTTAGGGAATGGTGTTCTTCGTATTTAGAGAATTTCTTAAATTGAGCCTGTCCACTGGAGAGTCAGTCTTGTTCTGTCATACTCACAGTGAGAAACTCATCGTTTGGTGTGACTTTTGCTCAGTGTTCAGCACCAGTAAGAACCTCCAGGTGTTGGATTGTCAACTGTAGCCTAGATAATGCATCCCTGAAGATTCTTTGTAAATCACTGGCCCATGTGTAAACCCCAAAGGTTTGCATAGTTTTGATATCAACCTACTTATGAATCCTGAGGAAGTAACAGTTTTCTGCTCTCTACTCTGGTTTTTTTTTTTTTTTT